>VCCN01001112.1:3475091-3490913 GCA_006491835.1 Architeuthis dux
GTAGGGAAAGAATTTGAAATCTTTAAAAGAAAACACGAGAATGTGTGCAATCAACGTCAGCATCCACTCTTGACTCCGGATTCTATAGACTTCCAGTCTAGTCTAGTTTTCTTCTGTCAAAGAGTCTCTAGATTAAGTTGTTTTAATCTTTCAAAATAATGTTGAATTAGAAAAGAATTTGTTTAAAAAAAATAATTCTAACAAAAACTGAGAAAAAAGTCGAAAATAGAAATTTTAAATTAACCCTTTATTGAGCATCCCTAAAACTATTTTAGATATCAAAACCACCATTTTGTATGTTCAACTAGACCTAATTACAAGATATTTTCAGTTTTCTGAATTCTTTTTGTTTATGGGGACAAAAAAAAATTCAACGTAGAATTGTGCTCTTAAAAGTCAATTTTAAGTTTTAAACTATAATTTCCGCCATTTTGTTGAACTTTTTGGAAATTTAAAAAAATTTGAAGTCTGTAATTCAAAACATTTTTTAAAATAAAGAATCCTTCCGATGTTTTTTTAAAAAATTAGAAATACTTAGTTTCATCATCAAAAACTACATAAAAACCTCTTTTTTTTCATGTTGGGGTGGGGTCAAATATCTGCCAGCACCTGCGACTTTACCACAAAAGATAAGTCCTGTCAACACTAGCACCTGCTGTTAAATTCCTGCTAATTGGTTATTACGGAAGTCAGTACTTGTCATTGAACCAGGAGCAGCAGATGTCTGACTGAGATTATTACAGCACAACTTCCTCTTGGACATAATAATCATAGAAAATTTACATTTATGTCCATCCTTAGAAAAATATTGGTCAATTAAATCACAACAACAAAATCAATTAAATCACAACAAAAAAAATAATTAAAAAATTCTCGATGGTTTCAGTTTTCAGTCTTTTTAATTATCTTTCAGTACATCACGTGAGAACAGAATTGAACACAATCCAACAGAAATTAGGTAAAAATTGAATTTTCAAATTCATGTAAAAATTAAAAAATTCTCTATAAAAAAGATTTTAATGCTAAGATTATTTCTCTTTTCATGGAAAATAGCGATAAATCATATTTTACTAAATGAATGAAAATATTGGCAATTAGAGCTGTATTTTTTTTTTTCGCGGTTTTCTAAAAACAATTTTTTATGGAATATCAAATTTAGGTTTTTCAAAAACAGAAGCAAAATTTATATGTTCATGGTCTTGACTTTATTATGTAAAAAAATCAGATTAGTGCTGACATAAATACAAAAGGAATCAATGAAATCATCAAATCTTTAAGAGGATATGTTTTTGATCACAATAAAAAAAATTTTTTTCCTGAAATTTGGATACAAATGGATTTTAAAAGAAATTCATCCTTTATTCGATAAGTATTGAAAATTTTATCAAAATCCAATAAGTGGTTGATGTGTTGTAAATTTTTAAAATCTATGTTTTTTTGCTCATTAAAAGGGGGTGAAAATCTACACGTTAATACTACGAACCAAAATTTGTTTACACTATTTTTATTCAACAATATCTCCGATTTTATATGGTGTACACAAATAATTTTTATAATAAGTTTTATATGAATTTGACGTTTATTTTATCAAGATGTCAAATTATTCAGAACTAGGTCACGAGGCTGCAGAAATACCTAAAGTTACAATAATAACGAAATTCCCTTTTCACGGATTAAAGATTTTTTTCATTTATTTGTATTCGATTGCTTTTTTTAATTCTTTTTAAGCGGTTTGAATAAAAGTTATGATAAAAAAAAAAACTTCCCTTTTACAGCTTTGTTCTGGCGTTCAGTTTATTTTTATAGGAAAAATCTCTTTATTTGACAGTTCATTTTAAAATGAACAAAAGGCAGAATGGAATAAAATTTGCGACTTAATAATAATAGTGTGGGGTCTGCTTCTTCACTCATTCCTCCCCACAATTCAGCATAATAGATACATCGTAAATAGAAAGAGTAAATAAATCTTTATATTCCATTCTGCCCTTCTGGCACCTCTCCACTTCCAAAATGAAACTAAAAACTTAAGATGTAATTTCTTCCCTTCACTCTTCAAGCTTTGATATTTTATTCTCATTGTGGATTTAAAATACTTTTTCTTCCCTTCCACAGATTTATTTACTCTTTCTATTTATGATGTATCTATTATGCTGAATTGTGGGGAGGAATGAGTGAAGAAGCAGACCTCACACTATTATTATTAAGTCGCAAATCAGCCAGTTTCTTTTCTTTTTTTTTGCATTTTAAATTGCGTGATTCTACAGAATGCAAAAAAAAGAAAGAACGAAACTGCGTGATTTTAGGGGCATGTTATGATGCGAGTAGGATGTCACTGACTCAAAGTATGAAAGAAAAAACAACAATGCAACAAGTTTTTGGTTTTCCGTAAATCCGATCTTTAATTATAGAAAATGCAGAAAAAATGAAATAAGAGACATATTAGGTGGAATGGGGAGGTTGCGAAAAGGTAGGGTTTCCGAGTGGAAATAAACTCACGGTGTGATTATGTCGAGTTAGTTCCGACTAACAAATGTTCATTGCAATGTAGGATGCTGTGGTTTTTGAAGATTTGAAGGGAAAAGTTCATCGTGGTCTGCTTTTTCATGAAGAGTCGAATGTTCGTACCTTGTTGAGTTCTCATAGATTGAACTTTGTTCGTGTCTTTACTTGATGTTCAACTTGGGATCTCGATATAATTGTAGGTCGAGTTGAGTTGATGTTTTAACTCGAACTTGAGTTTTGTTGATATCGCCATGTGGTGAAAAACGGTTGTTGATAGAAAGGGCTGTTGTTGCTTCAACTGCTGCTGTTGCTTCAATGGCTAACGTAGAAAGAGGTAGGCTCATGCTTGAAAATTTCCCTCGTCTATTTTTAGGGGGAAACTGTAAGGGCTTAAGCCTTTTTGAACTAGGTGTTGTCACTTCTCATGATTTGCAACTGAATAATAATAGTGTGGAGTCTGCTCCGGGCACACCTCTAGCTATACTATAATGACAGTTAAGGAAGATAATTATTAAATGCTAATGATAGAGTAGTCTCCCTTATTTATTTATTTGCAAATGCAAAAGAAATCTTGTTTCATTCTGGTCATATCAGATTGCATACCTGTCAAGTTTCGATGTTGAAAATGCATCGAAACTTGACAGGTATGCAATCTCTAAAAAGACACAAACACAAAAAATAATAAAATGGGGGGCTTTTTAGCCAATCATGGATGCATAATTTTCAAAGA
The DNA here is from genome assembly GCA_006491835.1 of Architeuthis dux. NCBI lineage: Eukaryota > Metazoa > Mollusca > Cephalopoda > Oegopsida > Architeuthidae > Architeuthis > Architeuthis dux. The sequence goes on from VCCN01001112.1 coordinate 3,478,324, forward strand.
AGCCCCCCCGGCTTCTTTGAAAATTATGCATCCATGATTGGCTAAAATTGCATTTCACATTATTTTGAAAGATCACATACAAAACCTTTGAAACATGTTTTAAATAGACAACATTTAATTTCCGTAGCTGTTATGCCATCAGCTACTGAAATTAAGTGTTGTCTATTTGAAACATGTTTCAAAGGTTTTGTATGTGATCTTTCAAAATAATGTGAGTTCTAAAGTTCTATAAAAATAGATTTTTTTAATCAGAAATCTAAACGGATTTAATAAATCTAACACTTTTTTAAAAAATGCGTGAGAATTTTCTTTTCATGCGTGTGAGCGTGAGAATGTATTAAAATGTGTGTGTCTCATGCAGAATGCGTGAGACTTGGCAGGTATGAGATTGCACTAATTTTCTCTCAACAGGTTGTCTACTAAACCTTACATATTGATTAGAGAATTGAACACTTGGGTAACTCTCTACAAAATAAGGAGAAAAAGCTATTCATCAGCAAAATGATATTGATGCTTTGTTTCTTATTCGACAGGCCTCTTGGTTATTTGAGATTTGAAATCCACATTGCAAGATGAATCGAGGTGGACGCCCACAAAGGTAAATTACTCTGTTTATTTTCTCATATTAACTATGATTAACTCACTCTCAGTCAAATGGGGGGGGGGTAGATTAAGTCAAGATGGAATACCTGACTGGAATATCAACCCATGACACCCTGGCAACTATCTAAGCCAGCCTTTCTCAACCTGGGTAACGTAAGAGATTGTTAGGGGTTCAGCAAAACTTTTAAACATGCGTGAAAAAAATCACCTGTGTTTTGCTTAATAATTTTAGATAACAAGTTGCGGCCCTCATTGTTCATGACATTTGCATTTAGAAGCACCAGAAATTTTATCAACAGAAAAAGACTGGCTGTCATTTTTTATGATTATTATGAGTTTTTTTTTTTATTTTTTTTTTTTTATTTTTTTTTTTTAAAGGAAAAATTTCTAAAAAACTACAATCTCAGATTATATAATAAAAAACTTGTAATTATGGTTCCATATATTTATTGATTTTCATTCTAATTATGCATTAGTAATAAAGAAACTTTTAATCACTGCTACCCACAACACTGGTTTATTGCTGGGTTTAGGTTATTCATTTGTTCTGACATTTATATGTATGTATCTATGTATCCAGACTTTGCCCAGCCCTAACCATTTATAGTAGAAACTTGATATTTTGCACACACACACTCCCCTCAACGAGTAGGGAAAATGTTGTTTTTTTTGTTCTTTGAAAATTCCCCCCTAAATAAGTTTTTAGAGGGGTTTCAATATGCAATGTAAGTTTATGCTAAATGGGTCACTAGTTTGTGCCCACTTGTTTTTTGAAAATTCCGGCCTTTTTTTAGTGATCACAGCCCAACAAAAGGCGAGAGAAGTAACTTATTCATTGATCACCCCTTTTTCCAACTTTTTAATTGATCACCCATAACACAGCATATATGGGTGGTGGTGATTCATAATTTCCCTTGGAATGCTAGTTATTGTTTTTTGTTGATTTCCATCGTTTTACATCAATTTTAATCGAAAGAATTCTGAAGAATTATTCTTTTTTTTTGTTTCTAAAGGCGCAGAAGAGGCGATGAATTAACAGCATTCAGATTACAAGATTTGCTCAATCTGGATCCAAACGAAGTTACCTTTAAGCTGGCTTCTAGCCATCATGCCCTGAAGGTACTTCTCAACCAGAATATGGACTATAACTTAGCAGAATTATTTGTCAGAGTTCTTCGAAAAAGTATGCAAAGTATTTCCTTAAAAGAAAAGAATAACCGAATTCTTTCATTACTCTTGCGTTCCTCTTTCCCTTTGAATATTTCTCAGATACTTTCAAAAATCAATTTTTCCAACGAAAGACTTGTTGAATTCTTGCAGAATCTTGTGTATATCCTGAAGACAATTCTCATACATAACCCCAGTGAGTACTTAAACACTCTTCAAATTATTGGAGTCTTGAATGTAACTGTGCACGATCTTGGTGAGGACAGAGATGACAAAGTGGTAAATCTGCTGGTGAAGTATGAGGAACTGCAAGCGTTATTACAAACTTTGACCAAAAGACAAAGAAACCGAGGAAACCAAGGAACCGAGGAGGTTTTGTCTTCGCCTGTCTCTCCTCCTGAAGACTTTCGCGAGCTTGAAATGATGCCAACTGCCAAGGCTATTCATTCTAAAGAAAAAGTATTTCTACGAAAGAATCAAGTGAAAAGTGCTTATGATACGGTGGATCATTATTTGGATGTCCAGTTCCGTCTGATGAGAGAGGACTTTTTTAGCCCCTTTCGAGATGGCATCAAACAATACCTTGAATTGGAAGACGGAGAGAAGCACCAACGTATAGATGATCTGCGCATGTACCATCAAGTGCACATTTTGTACTCGTTGTGCACATTTAACGGTATTGCTTATAAAGTGTCATTTGATACATCACACCTGCAAATTAAATGGGAGCAAAGTAAACGACTTCTGTATGGTTCTCTGGTTTGTCTGACGCCGGATGATTTCCAAACCGTTTATTTTGCCACAGTCACAGGTAGAAAAACAGATGAATTACAAGAGGGATTAGTGGATCTCTTATTCTTCTCTACTTGTGAAGATATTTCACACCTCTCATCCACCACGAATTTTATTATGGCTGAAACAATGGCTTATTTCGAAGCTTACCGTCCCATCCTAACTGCCTTAAAAGAAATAAGAGATGATAACATGCCGTTTCAAGACTATATAATTTATGGCAAGTCGGATGTGAAACCACCTAAGTATCTGACTCAAGAGGGGCATCTTGAAATGGATCTCGCTTGCATAACTGACGACAGTAAATTGGTTTATAATTCTAGACAGAACGTTGTCAACTTTGACAAGAATCCAACTGACAATCTGTCTCTGAACATTTTACATGACGCATGGCCGAGTGCAGAAGTTTTAAAGTTGAACGACTCTCAACATCTGGCTCTACAAAATGCCCTGACAAAAGAGTTTTCTCTAACCCAAGGACCACCCGGCACCGGGAAAAGCTACATCGGGCTGAAAATTGTCAAGGCTCTTTGTTGTAACAGCAACATATGGCGAGGGAATGGAAAAACCCCTATTCTGATTGTTTGTTACACGAACCAAGCGCTAGATAAGTTTCTAGAAGGAATAGCCAGCTTTCTGGAAGGAGGTATCCTTCGTGTAGGAGGCAGAAGCAGCAGTGAAGTTCTAAGCAAATATTTATTGAGCAAAACGAAAGAGACTTACAGGCTTAACAAATGTTTCACCGGTGAATTCATGAGAAACAAACATTCGACAATACAGGAAATGAAAGATCTAAAATCTGAAATTGAACAAATAGCGAATCAGATCAAACGGACTAAGAAAGGAATTCTTCAAGAAGACTTTCTCGAAGATCATATGGGCCAATTTTATGACTGGTTGGTGAAAGGTTTTGAGGATAATTATGGTTGTAAAGACCGCAGCAGGATGTCAGTGCTGACTCAATGGCTAGGCTATGGGAACATTGAGATTTTGGAAATGGATGCTGACAACACGGATGTAGACCGTGAGGAAGGAGCAGGAGTCGATGGCAATACAGAGTTGCAAGAACTTTCTGCTGATGAAGATGAGGTTAATGTGTATACAGAGGCAGATTTCATTCAACATAATCGCATGATAGTGCCTGACGACAGCTTCGGTAAAGAATTATCAGCCTTGGAAATCAATGATGATGAAGTTGTAGCACTGAAACTCGATGACCTTGATAGAGCAAATAAATTCAGTGGAGACGGTTTTGAAAAAACTAGAAAAGAGATGAAGAGACTGAAAAAGCAGTTGCAAAGAGACTTGAATTCTAACACTTTGCTGGAGGACGGAGAAGTTGATCAAATTCGCTACCATGACATTTGGATCATGAAGAAACAAAAGCGATGGAAACTTTATCGCCATTGGGTTGCTTCCTATTGTCAGGAACTGCGGGATGAAATTGTACAGAAAGAAGTCAAATATAATGCTGTAGTTCAAGTCTATAAAGAACTTCTCCATTACGAAGATGGAGAAATCATGAAGAATTCACTCGTTATTGGAATGACTACAACAGGAGCTGCCAAGTACCATACTTTACTGCAAGAAATTCAGCCGAAGATCATAATTGTCGAGGAAGCGGCAGAAATCTTGGAGGCTCATATTGTCACAGCCTTGAATCCAATGTGCGAACAATTGATTCTGATCGGGGATCATAAGCAACTTCGACCAAATCCAAATGTATATGAATTGGCTCGCAGTTATAACTTGGAAGTCTCTTTGTTCGAGCGAATGGTCCTTAACAAGTGTCATGTAAAATGTCTCTCGCACCAGCATCGCATGCGACCGGAAATTTCTCAACTGATGCATCCAATTTACTCGGAATTGCATGACCATGTTTCTGTGACGAAATACGAAAACGTCAAGGGACTTGATACCAATATGTATTTCATTCAACATAATGAACTTGAGGAGACATCTGGAGAGGGCAGCAGTTATAGCAATCCTCACGAGGCATATTTTGTTGTAGAATTGTGTAAATATCTTCTCAAACAGGGCTACAGCCCATCTCAAATCACGATTCTGACAACCTACACAGCTCAGCTCTTCCAGCTGAAACATTTAATGGAAAATAAATTTTGTAAAGGTGTTCGACTGACAGTGGTTGACAATTACCAAGGAGAAGAGAATGATATAATTTTACTTTCTTTAGTAAGAAATAATGCGGAAAGAAAAGTTGGCTTCCTAAAGATTGATAATAGAGTGTGTGTAGCTCTATCCAGGGCCAAAATGGGCTTTTATGTAATTGGGAACTTTGAGGTTCTTTCTGAGCAGAGCACATTGTGGAAGCGCATTTTGCTGATATTAAAATCCAAGGATCTGATGGGTTATGCACTGACACTTAGCTGCCAGAATCATCCAAATCGGAAAATCGAAGTCAGGGAAAAATCAGATTTTGCTGAAGCTCCTGAAGGAGGTTGTTTAAAGCCGTGTGAAAGCCGTCTTAAATGTGGACACGTGTGTAAGCGTCTCTGTCATCCAGTCGATGATCATGACATATACAAATGTTTAGAGGAATGTACCCAGATAGCACCTGGCTGCCCAGAGAATCATAAATGCACTCACGTGTGCTCAGAGGAATGTACACCTTGCATGAAAATGGTGGCCAGAATTATGCCCATTTGTAATCATCGGCAAATGATGGCCTGCTCTGAAAACCCGAACACATTCAGATGTGAAGAAGTTTGCCAGAAGCTGCTGCAGTGCGGTCATCAGTGTATGGAAAAATGTGGTGACTTTTGTACCTTTCAATGCCGTGCAAATGTCTACAAAACCTACCCTTGTAAACATACTGTGAAGTCTCTTTGTTTCATGCAAAGTGCTGTCTGTTCAGAAGCTTGCTCAAAACGTTTAGATTGCGGACATTGTTGCAGCGGCAGTTGTGGAAAGTGTTCTGATAGGCGGATCCATTCACTGTGCTCTCACGGCTGTCAGCGAATCTTAGTTTGTGGCCACCAGTGCTCGAACAAGCAATGCGACGTCTGTTTACCCTGTTTGAAACATTGTCAGAATAGATGCGTTCACAGTAAATGCATGAAGTTGTGTGGGGAGTTGTGCGTGCCTTGCAAAGAGCCGTGCGAATGGCGTTGTGAACATTACCAGTGCAGCAGGTACTGTCACGAGTCTTGTGATCGTCCCCAATGTCACCAAGCTTGTTTGAAACGACTTCGCTGTGGTCACCCATGTGTTGGGTTGTGTGGGGAGAAATGCCCACGTTTGTGTGGCGTGTGCAACAAAGCAGAACTGAAGGAAATCTTATTTGGCACAGAAGACGAGGATGATGCACGCTTTGTGGAACTGGAAGATTGTGGACATATCTTGGAGAAATCTGGCCTCGATAAATGGATGTTTCAAGAAATGGATGGTGAAATCCAACTCAAAGTTTGCCCAAGATGCAAAGTTCCAATCAGACGAAATTTGCGCTATGGACAGATTATCAACAAGACATTAACGGATATAGATTTGGTTAAAGACAGATTGATTGGGGATAAGCAACAAATCAATGCATTGATTCTTCAGATTGAAACAGATCTTAAAAGATTATCTCATGATTACTGTGGTCATCTTCAGCTTGAATTGAAACAATCGAAAAATGATCCGTCGACTTTGCTTTATTGGTATTCATTTAGTCATCGAATATCATTTCTTTTGGCCATTTCTAAATTAATGGAAAAAGACATTTTGAAAGAGGATTCGTCTTTACAGAAGCATTGTGAGGATTTATCACAGTGGCTTTTGCGTCATAGGGAAATCTTTTCCAAAACAGAATTGGAAGAAACTGAAATGGAAATTGAACGCATCGGAAAGATTCTCCAGTTTTACGAGGCCAAAAGAAAAGTCAAGACCATGTCAATCTCGGAAGAACCCAACATCAAACAGTTGATAGAAGAGGGACTGCAATTGCTGACATCTGAAGATTATTCAAGTGTTAAAGATGAAGTGTCAAAAATAGAAAAACATCTTTCTGAGACCATTCCTTCAATTGCAGAAGAAGAAAGGATTGAAATTGTCGCAGCAATGGGACTTAGTACTGGCCATTGGTTTAAATGTCCAAACGGTAAATTTTCACTTTTTACATTATATAATACTTTGCCTTACAAAAATCCTTTGGCAAAGTAGGACTTAACAATCAAAAATGGATCACATCATAAGGACTGATTTGACTGATCACTGTTAACATTTTTTTTTACTTTGGTACTTGAGTTTTAGTAAAAAACGATTATTTTATTTTTTTTTTATTAAAGTATTGTAAACCATTTTTATTAATTTTTGACTACTATTTACATTCATCCTAATTTTTAGTTTAATCACAATTTCAGTAAGGCCGGCACTGCAGTGTTTTTGTTTTGGTCTTAGTAAAAAAAGCAATCAATTATTTTATTATTTAGAGAAAATATTGTAAACCATTTTTATTAATTTTTAACTACTATTTACATTCATCTTAACTTTTAGTTGTTTTTTTAATTACAATTCAACTTGGATTTTAGTAAAAAAAAAAGGTATTATTATTTGTTTATTGTAAACAATTTTACACATTGTGTTTTTAAAAAAAAACAACTAAAAATTAAGATGAGGGTAAATAGCAGTCAAAAATTAATGAAAATGGTTTACAATACTTCATTTAATAAAAAATAAAATAAAATAATTGTTTTTACTAAAACTCAAGTACCAAAGTAAAAAGAAATGTTGGCTTCTTTAGTCACATCAGTCCTTATGATGCAATTCATTTTTGACGGTGAAGTCGTCCTACTTTGCCAATCCTTCTATACAAAGCAAATGATTAATCACTTGTTAGTAAGTTCTGCTGACTGTTGTTTTGTTAATTGTCCATCAAAACATTTTATATTGTAAAAAAGGATGGAAAAACATTTTAAATTTGAGACTGGAATATTGAAAAAGCGTTTGCAAAATCTGATGTTCCAATGTTTTGCCTTCAAACAACTTTTTTAGGGGTGGATCCAGGTTTTTGAGCGGGGGGGGGGTTGTTTCCAAATGGAAACATTTATTATTACAAATAAATATGTGAAAAAGAAAAGAAATTTCAAAAACAAGAAAGTAATATGTGCTCTGGCATTTTCTTGTGCTAAAAAGCTACTACTCAAAATTGAGGACTAACAAAAGAGTGAAGTAAAAACATTATTCAAAGAAATTTACCACAGAACCAATAAATAAAAAATTTATAAAAAATAAGACGGAATGTTGGATAGCGGGGTGAAGATCCTGAACTCCGGTGAAAATGAACAACACGAAGCCTCGAAAGTTGTTTGTAAATATATCATATATATTTTTATTTCTTAAGTTACATTTTGTCGGCCGGAGAATGAAGAGTGGGAGAGAGATAAGGGGTGCCCGAGACCGTTCCCAACAGGGGAACTTGGTCTTATGCCTTCCCAATTCAGGCGGTTTGCCTCTCTGTTCGGGTCTGAGTTTTCTCCATCTCTTGAGCTTCCATTTCGGCTCTCAGGTTTATGGAGTTTCAAAAGCCCGCGCTGGTGTCATTTCACTTTGCTTTGCCCAAGCAGGGAGGGGAGTGAACCCCCTCGATACATTGCCGCTTTTTCATTTGTTCAATCTTTTCTTCTTTTCCAACAAACAAGTAATGTCTTTTAGTGAGTATTTGTCTTTCGTGTATTGTTTCAAACTGCTTTCTTTGTGTGTTTCAGGTCACGTCTATGTTATTGGTGATTGTGGAGGGCCAATGGAAAGCTCTAAATGTCCAGAATGTGGTTTGAAAATAGGAGGAACAAACTATAGATTTGAAACCGGGAATTCTCTTGCTGGACATATGGATGGGGCTGTCAATCCTGCCTGGTCATAGAAAGCCAATTTGGCCAACTATCATTTTGAATGTTGAATCTCATTTGTGCCTTTCCTCAAAGAACTTCTTCTAACTAGAAAATGCTGCACACAATGATGCTGTATGCATTCATCAGCTTTTAACAGCAAATGAGCCACCATTTCAATCTGAAGTCCTCCTCAACTGTTGGAGCATCAAGAACATTTCCGGACTGCTTTCTCAAAATCTCCAAGACCTGAAGCTTCAAGAAATGAAAGCTTTAACGAAATATTTCATAAAGATAAAAAATATCTGAGTGGCAAAATAAATTGAATAATTTTCCAAACGGTTCTTCAGATGATTGAACTCCTTCCTGTTGTTTGTGTTGTAAACACAACGTTTTGTCTGATCCATTCTTCGGCCTTCGTCAGGTGTAAAATGTAAAATTCTGAGTGTGATGGGTTAAACAGAAGTTATGTTTAAAGGGGGTAAACCTTATAACACAGGGCCCAGGTGTTTCTGTGTCTTTGTCTTAGAAACACCCGGGACATAACTTCTGTTTAACCCATCACACTTGGATTTTACACCTGAAGAAGGCCGAAGAATGGATCAGGCGAAACGTGTTTACAACACAAACAACAAGAAGTAATTCAATCATCCGAAGAACTATTTGAATATTAATGACCCTTCTCAAAACTATAGCAAAGAACCCTTTGAATATTAATGACCCTTCTCAAAACTATAGAAATAATTGTATGCAATTGAAAAACAGCAAAAGACAATAATACAAAAAAAGATTTGGGGACATTAGCTCTTAAATTCATGTACCGCTTGAAAAACTCTATTCATTGAACGAATAGAATTTTTTTTTAATGGAACTCTTTTGTGAATTGAATAAAACAAAATTTTAAAAATCACCTAAAAGTGCAAGGAAGTAACTTCGATCAGAAGTTATTCCCCTTGGATTGAGCTTTGAATTTTAAAATATTAATTTAAGAGTTAATAATGAAGCTTAAGCTGAATTTATAATTAAGATAATTTTTATCTTTACTAATAGTTCATATTTTTTAAATGTTCAACAATGGTAAAATGAACGGTAACTATTTCAAATTGCTGATCTAATGTTGAAAGTTTCCAAATTAACACTGCTAATTATTTAACCTCATGAAAGTGATTTATTTTCTGTAATTTTGAAATAATATATAAATGCTTTGAATTTTTTAAATTGTTTTTCTCTTTATTAGAGTTGCTTCCCTTGAATTTTTGTCAAAACAAACGATTGATGTGTGTCATTTACTGTGTAATAATATAAAGGCAGTCCTCAAGATTCGTCCGTTCGACTAAATTAACACCCTTAATTCAATTTCCGTACCGTAAAACTTTGGACATTCATACAATTTTTACTGAACTGCATTAGACCTAGGAAATTCATGCTTTTATTTCTTCATTTTCCACCTATTTTTAAGGGCACAATATGTATCATAAAATGCTTGAATAATGATATATTGTATACAAACATTGCTTTTATCTAATTGTCTAATAGGCCAGAGAATCGTTTATTTACAAAAATTAATAAACGGAAAATATTTTCTAGGTTTTTACAGATTTGTTTAAGGTGTTGCTTTCTTTTTTTTTTTCTGCTCATTTATGTTTGTAAACAAACCGATGCCATGATGCTTATTCACTGCATGATGTGTAGTGAAATGCAGTGCATCTGCATTTTGACTGCACTGAAGTTGTGTGCAACACAAATGCTAGCATGAGAATATGTATGTGTATGTGTTTAGCACCCTCTAATTAATATGTAATTCAATGATTCAAGATTCCGAAATTCAACTTTCGTAGTTTTACAGGAATGCAAACAGTATGATAGTAGAGGACTTCCTGTATAATAAAAAAGGGGAAGAAAAGGGAATATGTTGATTAGTCAATCCTTCCTATTAATAATGACCCTAATGTAAGGATATGTAAATGAAACTACATCATCATGACATGTTTTGGTTTGCTGTCTGCTAGCATTGATTTGATATAACTACACAATAACTACTTCTACTGCTGCTACTAGATAGAGCTCAAGTACTGTATAAAAGCTAATTTTATTGTCAAAATTTTTGTGCCATTAGTAAAAAGAAAGATTGGAGAAATTTTATAGATAAGTCCCTGGAGAAATAAATTCTGTTTATCGTTTTGAAAAAATCCTATATTTTAGTTTGCTGTCTGGTAGCTTTGAAGTAGTAGAAGTAGTTACTGTGTAGTTGTATCAAATCAAAGCTACCAGACAACAAACTAAAAGATAGGATTTTTTCAAAAAGATAAACAGAATTTATTTCTCCAGGGACTTATCTATAAAATTTCTCCAATCTTTCTTTTTATTAATGGCACAAAAATCTTTACGATAGAATTAACTTATACTTACTTTAGCTGTATCTTGTAGCAGCAGTAGAAGTGGTTACTGTGTAGTTATATCAAATCAATCTTGAGAAAAATGAGCTGAAAAATATAAGAATTACATATTTTGAAAATATTTCGTCATGAGGTATTTTCAATTTAAAGGATTTCCTTTCGTATAAAATTGGACAAAGGTTTAACTTTAACTTTATTTGATCCACGGGGGTATACTGTCCTCATTATATACCCCCGTGGATCAAATAAAGGGTTCAGTTCAATAGTCCCGGTAAGTTACCGACAAAACTTGACACCTGAAGAAGGCCGGAGGGTACATCGGCCGAAACGTTGTGGAAATGACAACCAAGATGAGGATCTCAGTCCGAACAATGGACAAAGGTTTATTTAGAAACAATCACGTGACCAATGTTTTTTGGCAGCATGCCGTGTTGGGGGTGATCAATTAAAAAATTGGAAAAATGGGTGATCAATGAATAAGTTACTTCTCTCGCCTTTTGTTGGGCAGTGATCACTAAAAAAGTCTGAATTTTTTCCCAAAACAAACATGAACACTGCCGGACACAAACCAAGGGACCAATTTAGCATAAATTTACATTGTCAATTGACCCCCCCCCCATAAAACCGCAAATTTTGTTTTGCAAAATTCAACCTAAAAATGTGTGCTGCAGGTAAATTGAGACCTGATTTTGAATATGCCTTTGTTTTTCCTCTGTGATATGTAGTTCTCAATTTATAAGAGTACAGACATACACACATATAGTATCGCTCATAAATAAGTACACCCCACCCACTTTTTAATAGAAAGCTAATTGTCTTCTAAAGCAAATATAGCAGGATTTTATTATTTCTAGTGGAACACTACACAACCAAAACGGATATTATCAGATATTATTTATGACCAAACTCAACAGCATTGAAACTCTATTGCCAAAAATATTTTTTTGAAGTGTTGTACTCATCTTTGGACGGCAACATATTCATGTTTTTGGCAACAGTTTCACAATGCTGTAAAGTTTGGTCAAATAATACTTGATAATGTTTTTATTGTGTATTGTTCCACTAGAAATAATAAAATCCTGCTATATTTGGTTTAGAAGAAAATTAACTTTCTATAACATAGTAGGGTGTACTTATTTATGGGCGATACTGTACATACTACATACATACTTTACTATTTTATAATATACATGAAAGCTGTGTTCAGAGAAAGTAAATTTTACATGTTACTGCAGGTTTGTATTCGGGGGAAGGCATAACGAGTTACTCCCCATTAAATCTAAAATTTATCTATTTTCTTTTTGACAAAAGGAAGAAAATAGATGCCATTCAGACGAATGAAGAAAACAAGAAATGTAAATTATAAGAGACAACAATTTAATAAAATTTGATTTAACAACAAATTCAAATTATGAGAAACGCGAAAAAACGAAGAAGAATATTTAGAAAAACATTTATGTCGGAATAAACATACTTAGAATGGACATTTTGTGGTTATGTCACATAGAATAAAATTGTTCAATAAATGACATTTTTATGATGTGCCACAGAGTTTCAAAGAAATGCTAAATGAATGTGTTAAGGACTTAGTTACTAATGGTAAACTAATACTAACTGTAAGTATCATTGGAAATTAGTGCAGACCAAAATCATTTATTTTGAAAGATCAAACCAGGTTTCTGCCATTTTAAAACACAAAATGCCTATATGTCTATACCACAAGAAGTTAAAAGTTCTTTTAACAGAATATTCATAGTAGAAAACCTTTGGCAAAGTTGGATGACTTAACTGTCAAAAATTGATTGCA
>VCCN01001112.1:3493829-3506431 GCA_006491835.1 Architeuthis dux
TAAAACTTAACAAGTTGACGCATATTTATTTTTAGTGACTCCCCACCAGCAGTAGAGATATCTCAATATTGCCGGCCAAAACTGCTACTAAAATCTGACTGTAACTGTCTCCTAAGTTCAGGGTCTATACTCATGTGGGAGAGGAACTGTGGACTTTTAAAACTTAATAAGTAGACGCAGATGTATCCCCCTTTTTCTTTTTTTTCCCCCTCAGGGGTGTGATTTGGATCTGTGCTCTGATATGCTCAGGCTGCTATACTGTCGGGTCACACCTCTGACGGGGTAATAGAACCCATAATCAGTGCACATCTGCGTCTGTTGGAGTGACCAGGATCTGTGCTTAATGTTGCAGACAACCTTACTGTCATGAGGATCTGCACTTAAAGTTGCAAACAGCCATACTATCATGAGGATCCGTGATCAAAGGTGCAGGCAGCCTTTCTGTCCTTATTCTCCTCCAAAGGGTTGGTAGAACCATAGCCAGCTCAGGCATCTACCAACTACGGAATGTTCATGTCCTGTGGTTTAATCACTGGTCAACTTTACTATCGGAACCTTTCCGCAAAGGGGTGGCAGACCCCTATAGCTAGCTCGGGCATCTGCCAAGAGAAGAACACTTCTGTCAAACCTACGACCAATGGTCTCTACTCCTACCCGTACCACTCCAGTGGTCCATAGGATGTAAACCCTTGCTTTAAAGGGTGAGGTCGACCCTGGGCAAGTCGCACTTCACCTTAAAACTACTGCTCAGGCTGGAGGTTCACTCCGCACATAGGCCCTGCCATCTATGGTCCAAATGCTGTGGAAAACCATTCCCCCAAATCTTTGTTCACAAAGCCAAGCCATTCATATATATATATATGTGTGTGTGTGTGTGTATATATATATATGTTAAATGATGGTGTCTCTCGAACCTGTGCTTCTATATATATATATTATTATATTATTTTTTTATATTTACTTTTTTCCCTCGCTATTAGGGTTTAATAGGCTTGATTGACTATATATATATATACTATACTTTAATACATATTTCAGCACAGGTAGCCATACTGTCAGGTTTACACCTCTGGAAACGGGGCACCAGTCCTCTACAGCCAGCACAGCATCTGCCTAGGGGTGGCAGACCCCATAGACAGCTTGGGCACCCGCCAGGCGAAGGAAACTCCTGTCAAACCTACAACCTAGGTACAATGCTGCTATCCATGCCACTACGGTGGACCATAGTGTGCAAACCCAAGGTTTAAAGGGTGGGGTTGGCCTGTGCGCATGTTGCACTTCACTTTAAAAATCCATTGTGCAGACTACGGATTTTCCACGTTCAGGCCCTGCCTACCTAGGACCTGAACAATGACATGGAAAACCCGTCCCAATCTCTGTTCATGGAGCCAAGTCATTCATATATACGTAAGCACATACATTCATACACAATAGACACACATACTCTCTGTGACTCTCACACATATTCAATATTTACTTAGCTTAGTTTGGCACAAGGACATAGTGTGGAGCACCAAGTAAGAATTGTACTAACCACAATAGGAATTGTCTGCAAGACTAGTTCGTTAATCATTACTCCACAGTGAGGTGCTCAATACATCTACATATTTAAACATATTTGTTTTCAGTGACCTTGAAGAAAAAGCTTTTCAAATAAAATATATATGTAAGTATCAAAAAATCTTTTTACTTTTTCTGAGCCTTTTTCAATAAAAATTTTTTAAAAAGTATAAAGGTCTCCGGCAGAAAATGGTTGAAATACAGAGAGAGAGAGTGGCAATTGGTTGTTTATTAGGACCATTAACTCCGAGATACCAGATTTGTTATATTTATTTTCAGTAATTAGGTTCCCAAAAACCTGTATGACAATTTGTATTCTAATCGGTTCAGCAGTTCCAAAGTTCAATATTTTCATGACGATAATGACAGACACCCATAGTGAATGATAGTTCCTGGCTTTTTTTTCCTCCAGGGGAAAAAACTGATAGCTTTAAATCTTTAGGATGAGGACCATTTGTTCTATAATCAGAACTTGAGGATCAACATTTGAAACATAAATTCTTGAATCTGATAAATTCTTCAATGCTTTTCACTTGGCAACTTGGGAGAAAAGAAGAAAGTGAAGGTACTTGTTCAAAGGTGTGGTCCAAAGAGGAATTTTTACTACTGTGCCCGATCAGTGGTCTTGGTAGAACATGGCTTCTTGGCTGCATCGCTACAATCAAAGTGTAATATCTGTCCTCTGTAGACTTATGGCTTAGAAGATCAGATAAAAACTGCCCAGGATTTGTCTCAGAACCATTGTCCAGAGAGCTTGCACAGGATTTGTCCTGTGACCAAGTCTGTCCTAATACCCTAAGCTTAATGAATTAGTATCTACTTGCAAGGTTGTCTTTTCGAATGGGCTCACTGGGCAGTTAAATGGAAGCCCTGTGATTTTATGGGCCCCAAAATTCAATTTGGTTCCCAACCTTTTTGAATTATTCCCCACTTTTGTCAATAAGATTACTAGTATTCCCCCACCTTCCATTTATTAAGTTGCAACAAAGAATAATTTCAAATAATAACTTTATTTTATGTATAATTAGACAGATTCATACTAAGAATTAGTTTAATTTTATAATTGTACAGCTGCTGCTATGTATTTGTTACTCAAGGAAAGCAAGTGAAAATAATTAGGAACTCATAATTTGAAATTCCAATTTATTAAAAAAAAAAGAATTCTGCTAACGTAACTGATATACACATCAATGTGATCTCAATTCTTGTTTTTTTGCTACTAGTTCTTCGATTTGTGGGTATATTAGTGAGAGAGCACATCTTAAATCATTCTCAACTTGGAGCTTATTTCAAGCTTTCTACTTGATAGATAGAAGTGCTGAAAACCCTCTAAAACCATCTCTAGACTGGACTTTTATTTTTACCTAATAGCCTTATTCCCCCCTTGGATTATCCATCCATGGGTAGAATTTTAGAATTTTAGATTTTAGTGGTACATGTTCAAATGAGCGGTCCGTAGGGGAATGTGGATGATGTCACACAAATATATCGACTAGTCACAACAAAAAGAGATCAGATTAATTCAGTTTACATTTCATGTGACAAAAATAGCAACAAAAAAAAGAGCGACAAAAAATGAGTGACAAAACAAGAGATTCACAAAAAAGAAAGAGCGACAAAAATAGTAAAACAAAAAACAGAGCGTCACCAAAACAGCGAAAAAAAAGAGCGAGACAAAAAAACATTGACAAAAAAAAGTGTGACAAAAGAGATTCACAAAAAAGAACGAGACAAAAAAAAGAGCGAGACAAAAAAAGTGACAAAAGAAGAGATTCACAAAAAAGAGTGACAAAAGAAGAGATTCAAAAAAGAGCGACACAAAAAGATCGAGACCAAAAAAGAGTGACAAAAGAAGAGATTCACAAAAAAGAGTGACAAAAGAGATTTTAAAAAGAATGAGACAAAAAACAGCGACACAAACAAAAAAGAGTGACAAAAGAAGAGATTTAAAAAAAAGCAAGACGGTTTACATTTCATCCACTCGCATTTCAATGCTTGTATTTAAATGATTGTTAATTAAAATAAAATCAATTGTTTTTCTCAATGGTACATTACGTAGTTTGTTTTTTTCGAGTGTTTTTAATTATTTTTACTGCTTGGAAGTGGCGTTTTTAAATCGGTAAAATGCAAATAGAATTAATCCGCTCTCTTTTTGTGTGACTAGTTGATATTATCCACATTCCTATGTTAACAAGTATCCAAATATTTTATCAAAGTGAAGATTTTAGCATTAATTATTTTAGAGCGTCAGAAAAAAACCCAGCACTTATTTTAAAAAAAACGAGACCTAAAAAAAGCATCACAAAAAAAGAGCGAGACAAAAAAAAGAGCATCACAACAAAAGAGCGTCGCAAAAAAGAGCGAGACAAAAGAAAGGGCATCACAAAAAGTGGCAGAAAAAGAGTGAGACAAAAAAAGAGCAAGGCAAACAAAGAGAGCAACACAAACAAAAAGAGCGTCACAAAAAAAGAGCGAGACAAAAAAAAGCGTGACAAAAAAGAGCTACAAATAAAAGAGCGACAAAAAAGTGCTCAACCAAAAAAGAGTGAGCAGAAAAAAAGTGTGACAAAGAGACCAAGACAAACAAAAAGAGCGACAAAAAAAGAGCGAGACGAACAAAGAGAGCACAAAACGAGAGCAAGACAAAAAAAGAGCGAGGCAAAAAAAGAGCGACACAAAGAAAAAGAGCGTCACAAAAAAGAGCAAAAAAAGAGCTAGACATAAAAAGAGTGACAAATAGAGCGACAAAAAAAAGAGCGACCAAACAGATTCACAAAAAAGAGCATCACCAAAAACTAGAGAAAAAAAGAGTGACAAAAAAGAGACAAAAAAAGGTGAAACAAAAAAAAGAACGATACAAAAAAAAGCAAGACAAAAAAAGAGCGAGACAAAACAAGAGAGTCACAATAAAAAGTGACAAAAGAAGAGATTAAAAAAAGAGCAAGACAAAAAAGGAGCGACACAAACAAAAAAATGAGTGACACAGACAAAAATAGCGACAAAAAATGAGTGAAAAAATAGTGAAACAAAAAAAGAGCGTCACCAAAAAGAGCCAAAAAAAGAGCCAGACAAAAAAACATTGAAAAAAAAGTGTGACAAAAGAGATTCACAAAAAAGAACGAGACAAAAAAAAGAGCGAGACAAAAAAAGTGACAAAAGAAGAGATTCAAAAAAGAGTAAAGCAAAAAGAGCGAGACAAAAAAGAGCGACACAAAAAAGCGACACAAAGAAAAAAAGAGATTCACAATAAAGAGTGACACAAGAGATTTTAAGAAGAGCACAAAAAAGAACGACACAAAGAGATTAAGAGACACAAACAAAAAGAGCATGACAAAAAAGAGCAAAAAAAAAGTGTGAGACAAAAAATAGCGAGACAAAAAAAAGAGCGACAAAACAAGAGATTCACAAAAAAGTGCGTCACAAAAAAAGATCGAAACAAAAAAGTGACAAAAAAAGAGTGAAACAAAAAAGCGAGACAAAACGAAAAAACAAATTCACAAAAAAGAGCATCACAAAAAAAGAGTGAGACTTTTGTCTCACTTTTTTTTTTATGCTCTTTTTTGTTTCACTCTTTTTTTGTGAGAGTGACAAAAAAAGCGCGAGACAAAGAAGAGCGACACAAACAAAAACAGCGACAAAAAAAGAGCGAGACAAAAAATGAGAGAAACAAAAAAGTGTGAGACAAAAAATAGTGACAAAGCAAGAGATTCACAAAAAATCGGTAAAATGCAAATAGAATTAATCTGCTCTCTTTTTGTGTGACTAGTTGACAAAAAAGAGCGAGACAAAAAATGAGAGAAACAAAAAAGTGTGAGACAAAAAATAGTGACAAAGCAAGAGATTCACAAAAAAGAGCGTCACCAAAAACTAGCGAAAAAAAGAGTGACAAAACCAGAGATTCACAAAAAAGAGCGGGAAAAAAGAGCAAGACAAAAGAAGAGATTCAAAAAAGAGCGAAACAAAATAAGCGACACAAAAAGAATTAAAGAGGAGATTCACAAAAAAGAACGTCACAAAAAAGAGCGTCACAAAAAAGGTGCGAGACAAAAAAAAGCGAGACATGTTTGCAAGGCAAAAAAGAGCGACAAATAAAAAGGACCAAGACAGAAAAAAGAGCACAAAAAAGAGCTAGACAAGAAAAAGAACATCACAAAAAAGAGCGAAACAAAAAAAAGGGCGACACAGAAAATGAGCAAGAGAAAAAAAGCGACACAAAAAAACAGCGAGACAAAAAAAAGTGTGAGACCAAAAAAGAACGAGACAAAAAAACAGTGATAAATGAGGAGATTCACAAAAAACAGCGTCACAAAAATTGCGTGTCAAAAAAGAGCGAGACAGGAAAAAGTGCAACACAAAAAAAAAAGGAACGAGACAAAAATAGAGCGTCACAAAAAAAAAGAGCGAGACAAAAAAAAAGAGAGACGAACACAAAGAGGCAAGTGAAGTAACTTATTTATTGATCTCCTCTTTTTCTACTTTTTTTGTATTGATCACCCCCAACACAGCATGCTGCTAAAGACGTTGGCCACCTGTTGTGCCTGTAATTGTTATTGTTGTTGTTGTTATTAATCGTTGCTCCCCCACAACAGACCGGTTTAAGCACTTTTGCTGGGTTTCGCTTATTCATGTGTTCTGACATTTACAGTGGAGTATGGGACCGCATCGGGACCGACGATTTTTAACCCAATAACCGGCTGGTCCGGTTAACCGAACAACTTAACTTTTTTATGCACAAAATACCAAAGTTTTTTTTAATTCAAGTGCATAAAAACTATAACGTCTTATGTCCCTTTCCTTTTCTTTCAAAAATTTGTGTAGTAATTCTATCAGATTTTATTTCAAAAATTGTTAATTCAGTAACACTGCTGCTTGTTCCGAATAAACGGCGCATTGGTCATAATAAACGAAGCATATCAGTGATGATTACATACGTTTGAATCAGTTCTTACAACATTCGTCCTAATAACCGATGGTCCTTTTAAGCGGAATCCACTGTACTATTATGTAATTATGTATCTATGTATCTGTATTTCACCCAGCCCTAGTACAAACTTGAAACTTTGCACACACACTCCCTTCATTCCTTCGTAGGGAATACGTTTGGGTTTTTTTTTTAAATTCCTCTCCAAAATAAGTTTTTAGTGGGGTCCAATTTACAATATAAGTTTATGCTAAATTGACCCCTTAGTTCGTACCAGGCAGCGTTCACGCTTGTTTTTTTTGTTTTTTTTGAAAAATCGGACTTTTTAGTGATTACAGCAAAACAAAAGGCGCGAAAAGTAACATTCATTGATCACCACTTTTTCCAAGTTTTTAATTGATCACCCCCAACACGGCATGCTGCCTAAAGACGTTGGTCACGTGACAGTTTCTATTGAGTTACTAATCAGACTTTTTTCTCTTTCTTAAATCAGGTATTTATGGTTCAAACCATACCGGTGGTAGAATTTTACCACCACCACTGCTTAATTCATGAGGTAAAAAGAAGCCTATACGGGTGGTGGTGATTCATAATTTCCCCTGCAATGCTAGTTTTTAATCTTTTTTACTTGAATATGGTTTTAAATAGTCTGAATGAGAAAATAAACCTTGCTAATTAAAGTGTAACAATTCCTTTAAAATCAGTGTGGCCAAATTTATTTTAAGATTTAGATCTAGAATTGAGTAAAAAAAAAACATCTAGATTCTCCAGATATATATCTAAAATCTAGGAAATATATTGCATATTCTTGATAAATTAAATATGAGTTTAATCGTCAACATTTACTTTATTAATATATTACTTATTTTATTTAAAATATTATTTATTTTATTATTATAAATTAGATAAAAATATTACTTATTTCATTACTACAAATTAAATAAACATCAAACTTATTTAATTTAAAATCATCTAAATAGCAATTCCTGACATCTAGAGGCAACCAAAAACATCTAGATTTAGATGGGAAAACATCTAAATTGGCAGCTGTTTAAAATACGAAACTAAAGCGGACAAATCTATTTATTACTTGTGTGTGTGTCGTCATTGATGTTGTCGTCGAACAAAATGGCTCCTGTCAACATTCGTCTCAACCCGATCGGGGCAGTTTTGTTAATTTTATGTGTGGCATGTGGGCTTATATACAATTTTGGTTTGCCCAACATGTTCAGGAAGGAGGAAAGGGTCAGTATGAAGGAATTGTTGTCCGTCAGTATCGAACTGGCCCGGCGTGGAGGCAAAAGAGTGAGAGATGTTCGTGAGGAAAACACGCCGCTCGGTATCAAAGTGAAAAGCATTACCAAAGAAGGATTAGAAGAATTAAAAACTCGAGGGGATATGGAATCACATCGGGAAATTCTTTATGGAATGGCTAAAGTATTCCCTGAGATTAAAGTAAGTATATATATCTATACATATACACGACTATTTATTTGTTGATTGACTGATTTTGGTTTAATTACTGTGGTGCCCTTTTTATCGGTACGGTCGGCAGTTCCTATCTCTTCTTAAAGACCTTAACCGAAATACTTCTAAGCCATAATTTCGTATGACTGACCGGGTGTAAGGGTCCAGTTTAGCCTTTACATCGTAAATAGAACTTAAATCTTTATCAAAACTGAGAATTTTCCAGATGTAAGGAAGATCTTTTTATTCAATTGAGAGAAAGGACTTAAAAAGATTACTTAAAATTTTAAAAATATGATACGATTTTTTTTCCGTAAAAAAGAAGGGTTATCAGAATCTCAACCTTTTTGTTGATTGACTAATTAATTAATTATTGTACACTTATCGAAATCTGCAGTTTCTATCTCTTCTTGTTGAAATGTTTACTGAAAGAAAAACAAAACAAAACACAGTTGAGTAAGTATATATCTATCTTAAAGTATATGTCTCAAAGTGATCAACTGACAGAAGATGTAATAAGGGTTGACATAAAGTAAAGATCTCTCGGACATCATTTACTTAAACCATGTTTTCAAAAACATCCGGAATCCAGATTGTGTGGAAGTGTAATTCAACGTCCCAAATTATTACGCATGTCCCTAATTTCTTACATGTGTTCTCTGTGTTTTTAACTATCACAGAAAAATATCAAATTTAACATTAACACTAACGTCAACTTAAAAATTGTTTCGTTTATTAAAAAATCAAAATTTGTTTCGTTTATTCTGTAGTGCCCTTTCGTAAATTTAAATTAAAAACCTTTTAAGTTCAGAAATGGCCACAATAAAGGTGAGTAAAACATTGTACTAATCGGGCCCTTTCGTATATTCAAACTAAAAACATTTCCATTAAAAAGCTTTAAATTCAGAAATGACCTCAACTAAGGTTAGTAAACAATTGTATTATTAAAATCTTTCTTGTGTCGCAGTATTTCGGAAGCTAAACTTCCCTTCCCTAGATTCTAGATGTTTTTAGATATTTAATTTGGGACACTAAACTTCCTTAGATACTAGATATTTCTGGATGTTTTTGAAAACATGGCTTAAGTAAATGATGTCCGACCTTTCTTTCTTGTATCTGTACATCATCATGTGTCTTGTTTCTTTCGGACGAAACGGTAAACTCTGTTTAGTTTCTGTTAACATGTTCAAAAACAACCTAACAAACGAAACTAGCTTACCACACAAATATAAACATTTCTAAAATACGCACACCTTAAATGAAATGCCAACCACTATTATATATGTTGTATGTATCTTCAGTTGTTACTCACTCATTATTATAATAAATACTTTTTTAGTTGGTTTGACTCCCCTAGTTTCGTGGTCCAGATCGGAATGCGTCTTCTGCAGCCTTTTAGTTTAGATCAAAGTGTAGTATCTGTTCTCACATCAACGAAACAGTGTTTTTCGTATGCAAATTATTGTTTGTTTTGTAAAATTCAAGAAAAAATGTTTCAAGAAGAAAACAATTCAATCATAATAACAGATATACTACACTTTGATCTTGAACTGAAGGCCACAGAAGGCGCATACCGATCGGAACCCCACTGCTCTGAAAGTGCCATATTTTTATTTTTTTTTTTCTTCATCTTTTTTTAATAAGCGTCACTGACTTTAGTTTGAATTTAGTAATTTTATGTTCACTAGTTTTTATTATTATTAATATTGTAGTTAGGCAGGTATATTTGGCACCTTTTAAATTATTTTATAATTAGTTTCTATTTCATTTTGGGGGGGGTTTATTTCAAATTATTTAACTTCTACAGTCCGAATGCCAACTACATAAATGCGTCAGGCATAAATACTAAAACTTATTTATTCTCAAAAATGAAAAACAAACATCATAACATATACTGCCTGCCATACTGGCAAAAGCACTGAGAAAAAGTGAAATTCACAGCCATAGTTCCGTACGACGGATGGAAAATAAGGGTCCAGTTTAGCATTATTGAAAATTGATCCCCCCTGCATCCTAAAACCTTAAAGCAACCCTTGCAATAATTCATCAAGACCACAGCAATTTTTGAATGGCTGAGAGTGGCTAGATTTTTTTAAAAAATGGCTATTGAGTAGATTTAATTTCCAGGTAACGGGGTAGATTTTGTTTCCTCATATTAACGTTAGGGGTTGGGGAAAATTACAACAATAAAAGAGTAAATATTTTAAGATCTGGTCATTTTTATTTAAAATTCCTTTGTAAACCCTCCAGCATTTCGTCACCCATATTCGTCTGATATGATATTTTACAATAAAATAAAACCCCAAATTAATTGCTTTTATTTTCATTATTGTGTTAATATCTGATCAATATGTTGTCTAATTATACTTTTAGCCATGTGAAAACGGCATGGGTCCCTTAATCGAAAGATTGCCGAAAAATAATATTTTTAGATCGAGAATAATGTTATTTGAACAATGGTAAAAATCTAGCCACTTTCAGCCCTTAAAAAAGGTCAGGGGCCTGATGCATTATTGCAAGGATTGCCAAAAATTATTTTTCTCAAAACTGACAAATCTTCGGAAGAAACGAAAGTCTTTATTGATTGAAAGCACATAAAATTACTTTAAAAATGTTCTTCAGCAATGTTGAACTAAACCAAAAGGAAAACATTTTTAATTGACTTTGTAAGTTCTTATTGTTCTTGTCTTCAAGTTTTACGATAAAATAGAATTTCCAATGTCTTCAAATTCTTAAAAAGCTTAATTTCAATGTCACAAACATTAACCACATTATTTGTCAATCAACAACTGTTTTCTATATCTTTTTGAAAATTCTCTATATTTAATTTCTTTCTTTACATGTTTGGAAAAATACAACAAAATTAAATTTCTTTTTATGGGACATAGGATAAAAAAAAAATACATTTCTCTAAAAATCAACAAAAAAAATTTATTTATCACAATTCCACAAAGACAGAAATGTGACCTGTGGGTAATTTTAGTGTGATATTATCAGTACCAACTCAATACACGATTCAAGGTTGCAATTTCTGGTGGGTCATTCAAAAATAGACTAGTTTGCTCGGCTACAGCCACAGACATCAGGGTGTACCTGTATCCTTACTAGTGCAGTGCTAGAGTGCTGCCTGGCCGGGGGGGGGGGTGCATCCTGGTCACCAGATCTCCAGTAATAATCAATGCCTGATCACTAAGAAATGATGGCATCACAAAAACATATGAACTAGTCACATAAAAAGAGAGCTGATTAATTCTGTTCGCATTTTACTGATCTAAAAAGTCATTTATAAGTTGGTTGAAAGTCATTTTGTTTAAAAGCAATTCCAAGTAGTAAAATGAATTAAAAACACTTGGAGAAACAAATCAAACAAATAATTCAATTTATTTAAATACAGACCAATCGAACGAACAATGTAAATTGTCTTTATACATATACATTTGGATGTCTGTTTCTGTGTTCGCGCGCGTGTGTGTGTGTGTGTGTGCGCATGTCGACAGCAAAGAATTAAATAAAAGTACACCCCTTTGATCTGTTCCGACTGGGACAATTCAAGCAGTAAATCTTTTTCAATCACTACTTATTTGCTACATAACTAATCAGATTCTGAGAAAACATGTATATAAACTGACGGATATGTGTGAACCAATATGGTGAAGTTTAGTAATTTGCATAAAGTAAATTTCTTGCGACTTCCTTTTTGGACCTCTCAAATTGACAAGTGTCAATGATCCTTAATGACATGAACCACGAAACTCATTAATAATCGATTACTTGTTTGATTGTTTTTGCTTTTCGTAATTTATCTAAAACAAAGAAATATCCTAATCACATTAACAACCTCCACACCACCACTTTATGTAATGAATAGTTGGAGGTCACCAATGTTTTGAATAGAAGGAATTAATTTTGAATGTCATCTATTCATTGTGCAAAAACTAATGTAGAGATCTTTGTGTTCTTTCAGTCTGTGTGCATATGGGTTTATGGCTGTTTCCCTTAACTGTTATTTTCGCCTTTGTCAAATATAAAAGAGAACCTGAATGAGAAATAAAAGAAAGGAAGAGCTATGGAAATAAAAAAATAAATATTTGACAAGAAATAAGAGAGTAGTCAATGTATTAATGTACATGTATGTTAAATACAGAACAAATGTATCTAAAAATTATACAAACCTTAAATATTAAAAGACTTGTTGAGTCTGATCGTTTTTACAGCTGTATTGTAAATAACTAAACAGTTTAACTATAGTCAAACTTGGTATAGGTAGTAACTCAAAAATGGAAAGGAAAAAAAATCGTTTTTCCAGTGGACCACACTGGAAAAATGATCAAACTCAAATTTCTTTTTTCTCCATTTTTGAGTTACTACCTATACTAAGTTTGACTATAGTTAAACTGTTTGATCGTTTTTTACAGTTGTATTGTAATAACTAGACTGAACCATCTTTTAAGTTTACCCAACCACTAAAAGAACTATTAGATTTTAAAATCCAAATTACTCAAAATGATAACATGTGTTTGATCGTTTTCCAGTGTGGTCTTCATCGTTTTGTTCATATCTATCTATCTCTCTATCTCTCTATCCATTTTGTTCATATCTCTCTCTCACCATTTTGTTCATATCTCTCTCTCTCTGTTTTGTTTGTATCTCTCTC
>VCCN01001112.1:3551239-3571352 GCA_006491835.1 Architeuthis dux
TAGTATACGAACACTTTAAATGCATTCTTTTCTTCTTAGCTGTGAACTACTTTGTTATTTTCTTCTGTAATAAATATACTTATCATTGCAAAGTATTTATATTCTTTATTAACAATGCGTTTCTACATGTACAAACTGCATCCTTGGGCATGTATGTATTTCATTCCTTTTACTACTGCAGAGAAAGAAAGATCCTTTCTTATGCGCATCGTTAACATTACCCGCTTTCTTTCTCTAGTCTCATCTACACCCTAGCTTACTATATGCACTATTACTACCGCTGCTACTATTAGCTTCACCGTTTACTACGCTCTTATTGTTATGGTTTATACCGTAACTTTTAATGGAGTCAGATATATATTTAATAATGGAGTTAGTTTAATTTTAAGTCTTAAATCCCTCTCCACATTAGCTCCTTTTTACAAACTAAAAAAATAAAAATAAAAAACCTTTCCCGTGTGTTTATTTTATGGAAATTATCAAACACTGAAATGTCATACGCACCTCGTTTCGATTTGTCACTTCGCATCTTCTTGAGAATTTCTGTAAACAAAAATGAATACCAAATTTTATTATGTTTTTACATATGAAATGTCATCTTTTGAATAGCAAGATGACGGATGATATAAACAACAAAAGAATGGTAAATATTTAATCGAAATATGACCCATTTGAAGCAATAACTTTTTCCCCAACAATCCTCTAATGATAATATGCCATCTCTATAACATCCTTTAGGTTTAGTGATCACAAATTCAGTAAAAGCACGAATTATGGCTTCCCTATTATTGAATCTTTTATTACGGATATGAAGTTCAAAATGCTTGAAAAGATGATAATTTGTAGGAGAAATGTCAAATGAATATGAAGGATGCTGCAAGACTTCATATGCCAATTCTCTAAGCTTAGACTCGGTCAGCTGAGAGGTGTGGTGTGTGGCACTGCCATGGAGCATTTCATTCAGTTCATGTGAAACCCGTTTTTCCAACATTTTAACCCTTCCCATTGCCCTGAGTTGGCGTGATATGGTTGCTGTTGAAGTCCTGAATTCACCAGAAAATGCTCGAACCATTGTCCGTGGGTCGTTGACCACTGCTGTTGGTAATTTCTTCATTAAAAACAGGTTTGGGTCTCCCTCGAGCTTTATTATTGGTATCCATATTTCCAGACCGAAACCTATTGAACCAACGCTGAACAGTTCGCACTGTGGTAGTGTTCACGCCAAATGCTTTGTTGACAGCTTGAGCAGCATTATGTCGTAATTTGAAATCGTACTGAAGTTATTCTAACTTCTTGGGTAGACACCGTTGCTGTTATGGGTTCAGAAATGCCCAATAATGACGAATTCTATCTATTCACATTGAATCTGGAAAGAAATGCAATTACATCTGTAAACCTTTCACTTTTAGCATTATTCTCTACTAGGGCAGTGACCGTTCCAAAGGTGCATGTTTGGAAGGGGCCAGACTTTATTGTGTGTCGAGCAGCCTGCATTAATTGTCATGTAAAATAATATTCCGTCCGTCTATGGTTTCGGTTACTTCACTTCAGTGTTGCCAATTTAGTGTTGGCAATTTAGATATTTTATATCTAAATCTAGATAATTCTAAAGAGCGAAGTCAAGGGAGATAATTGATAGAATGAAAAACGATGAATAATCTGTAATTTTTATTAGATTTCTCCTGAGAACCGGTGATCCAAAAAAAAAAAAAAAAAAAAAAAAAAAAAAAAAAAAAATGTATATTCGACACTGCCCTGTGTGCTGGTATATAAACTTATCTAAGAAAACGACATTTCATGTGTAACAACCTAATATTTTAGTGGCATTTACAATGATTATTTCATGTAAATATTTCGAATTTGTCATTTGCATATTTTGAATAACTAGTTATATAGGGAGAAAGCTTTTAACCCCCTTTCTCATCTTTGAGTTTCTCCGGTCTCTCCCCCCTCTCCGCACACACAAAGGGATGAGTATTCAACTTTTTAACAAGAAAATAAAATGTTTATCATTTCAAATTTCCAGTAAACTAAAATTTAGTTTTATTTTCAAAATCAAAATTTATCCGATACAATACAAGATTACAGATTTTATGTAACTTTCATTTTGTGCGCAGACCACTCCAAAAGCTAAAGGTTAATCAATTGGTGTGGAATAATCCCATTGATAACAAGTACAAAAAGGAAACTCATTTCCTGACAAAGTTTTAAATGATTGTTAATTGTAAGAAAAAAGTTATATGGAATAATTTTCATTGCTGATTTTGAGTTATCTTGCTTTTTATTATTGTTACTTTTTATCGCAACGTTCAGGTCGCTTTACATTCTACGACCGTCAAGCAAGCATAAAGTTGTAAATAAAACTAGAAAGCACCCAGAGAGCGCATACGTCCGCCAACGCCATCGTCACTAAAAAGAACTGACCAATCAGGTCACATGTCCCAGACTATGCCTTGACAAAAGGCTTGTAACAATTATTCATCAGGGACATCCATTTGAACTTTGATTCATTTCAACAACTGATTATTTCCCTGGGAATGAGTAACATTTGCATTACTTTGTTATTACATCCGAAAAGCCGAAAGATTGTCCTATTTCGCAATGTTAACAAAATCGGGGAAGAAATCCTTGGATCCGCGCTAAAATCTAATCAATTATTCATCGGCCCATGGACCACCCTTCCTTCATTGAAATTCATCGAAAACCTTTGGATACAGTGTGTGGACAAACAAACAAGTCAAACTTCGTTGGTAGAGGAAGGAAATGAAAACTTACCAATTGCTTCTTCTGATGTCAGCACATCTTGTCTGAAAGAATCAGAAAATTGTTTGCAATTAAAATGTTTGTTATGTTGTCTTTTAGGGGAAAATCTAGTCATTCCTTTCATCCACGAACAAAAGTTTTCTATCCTTGAACAAAAATAGAAACCTGAAGATGGCCAGTGAGTACACGGCCGAAACGTTTGTTGTATAGCCCTCTTGGTCCACGGGAGGGAAATCCTGAACTTGGAGAAAAAGGAAGACTCGAAACTTGTTTATAAAAATATGAGGATATATTTTTATTTCATAAGATACATTGTGTCGTGGCGGAGAATGAAGAGGGGGGAGAAAGATTATGAGAGCCGACAGACTGTTCCCAACATGGGGAACTGGCCTTGTGTCTACCTCCACCCTAGGCGGTCTGTCTCTCTCCTCTCCGAGGGCGCCCTGTGTCACTGGCTTTTATGGGGTTCGAACGCCCACGCTGATTTTCAAGCCCACCTCCGATAGGTCGGAGTTCAGTCGATATCCTGTTCATGACTTTTGAACACCTGTTGTGTCTGTTTCCGGTTCTGGACACCTTGCAGTTTGGGGTTTTCGATATCCTGTTTATAAGTTTCAACACCTGTGGGGGTAAAATATGTGACCTCCACCCACCGCTGCCCAAATATCCAACACGTCTCTATAACAACATCTATAACAACCAAGATGAAAACAATAGATCAATGTATAATGTGAAACTTACATGTATCTGAAGTCAATCGTTGAGACCAGCTTTTCGGGTTCCTGGAATTAAGAAGACGAAAATCAAGGGAAGAATTCTTCACTATTTAATTATTTTATGCACAGAGTCTGTTATATCCCACCCAAACCTTTTGGTTTATAATTTATTAGATTTTACAAGTACTGGAATGTATTGACTGCCAGGTTACAAAAGTTAAAACTAGCCTTTACTTGGATCTGAATGTTCACCAACCGTCATAGCAGGAGGCGCGGAGTGACATAACAGTTACCGACTCGGAAAAGAAATACTCGACAAAAGAAACCAATATTTGGTAAATAGCATAAAACAAATTCTTACCTTATAGCAGTGGTTCCCAACCTTTTCAAGGCCATTCCCCACCTTTGTCAATAAGTTTCCCCCCTTCCATTTAAGTTGCAGCAAATAATAACTTTATTTTGCACATAATTAGACAGCTTCATACCAGTGTTGCCGATTTAGCGCGTTTCTTGTTTTGTCAGTGCAAAAAACGCTAAATTAGCGCGTTTTCGCCTAAAACATTTAGGCCATTTTCGGGCTATTTTTAGCGTCTTTTGGCCATTTAAAAAGATTTAGCGCTTTTTGGCAGTCTAACTAGCGCGAAAATATTTTTTGGGTTGGCAACACTGCTTCTTACTAAAAATTAGTTTAATTTTATAATTGTACAGCTGCTGCTGCTGTGTATTTGTTACTCAAAGAAAGCAAGCGAAAATAATTAGAACACATCATTTGAAATTCCAATTTATTACAAAAATATAAGAATTCTGCTATCGTAACTGATATACACATCAATGTGATCTCTGTTCTTGTTTTTTGTGCTACTAGTTCTTCGATTT
The DNA here is from genome assembly GCA_006491835.1 of Architeuthis dux. Lineage (NCBI taxonomy): Eukaryota > Metazoa > Mollusca > Cephalopoda > Oegopsida > Architeuthidae > Architeuthis > Architeuthis dux. Next base: position 3,555,595 of record VCCN01001112.1, read on the forward strand.
GTGGGTCTATTAATGAGATACACATCCCCCACTATCCTTAAGCCAAAAACATTCACCACGATTTTCCCCCTTGTGGAGGGGGGGGGCACTACCTTATAGATTAAAGTAAACAAAAGTATATCTTTCCGTATACAGACTTACCATATCAGTTAAGAGTTTCCACAAAGGCTGAAAGAGAAAGGCAGATATTAAGAAATAGGAACAGACACTAGGGAAAGGGTTCTTTTTCGTTATCTCCACTGTTATATAATCTTATTAACACTCATACTAACTAATAAAGATTACTACTACCAATCTCATATCACCACAGGGAGAGTGAATTACGTCCCTTTGCTGTGACGCCACTTCCTAAGACCAGTAATAAACCTGTCTTCGTTCTAACCACATGTTTGTCCTTGTTCTCTTACCTCATTCATCTTAATCCAATCATATCTTAATTAATCATCGTCCACCAACATACTAAATCAACCACACAAAATAATTATAGCTATTACAGCCCACCGTATTTTTGTTCGCAAAATTGATGTAAATAAAATAAAAAGTTAAGGACATTTAGGCAACTCCCGGCTGTTATCTTATCGAGATAAAAATATAGGGTTAGGGGTTAAGGTTAGTCAGTCAGGTTAGTATGGGTTTTTTTTATCTACATTTATTCAGAAAACAAAAAATACGGTGAATTTTAATAGCTATAATTATTTATTATATAGGATACCTAATTCCAAGACGATTACGAGATCCTTATCCTAGAGAGAGAGGGTCTGTTGTCTTACCAGCGGCGCAGAATACTCCCCAAATATCTTCGTGACGATCCTGTCGCAAGGTGCCAATTCGGGCGTGAACCCTGTAACAATTTGCACGCTCGTCCAGCCAGCTCTCACCCACTCACCCACTTCAAATAAACAAAGATATTAACTCTAATAGAGGTATTTACGGAAGTTCGCTTTACGCTACTTCGCCTGTGAGCATATGTGCTTTATCTCGATTTATTTTGCCCACCCGTTTGCAAGATGTGTCCTCCTAAGGTATCAAAAAATCCTACGGGATCTGATAAGGGTGTTACGCTTGGCGTAAAGCTGGCTGATATAGAAGAAGGTAATGTTTCGGTCTGGGAACGCTCAAAATGTTTTCCCATACAAACTAATGGTATCTGCTTCTTCGTGTTACGCCAATTCGGCTTACGCAAGGTTTCATAGCAACGCTCTACTCTCAGATAGCGGGGGGAAACCTGTACAGGAGTAGCATTAGCATTTTGTCCTTCATGGGCGTTGAGAATCTGAACTTTTATTGAGTGTCCTTGGAGATCCAAGCTGCAAAGATAATGGGGACACCAATTGATCAAAACGTTGTGGAAATGACAACCAAGATGAGGATCTCAGTCCGAACAATAGTATCAGTAATACCAATTGATCAATTTAGATAACGTATTCCCTTTCACGAAAAGCATTTGATTTTCTTCAAATCATGGCAGAAAAGTTTATCACGATTTTTAGGAAAAATAAAGTCAACCAGTTTTCTTTCAGAAGTTTCATTGCCCCAAATCGGAAATCTCATTACCTTGCCTTCAATCTTTGCCCACATATCCCATAATGCATTGACAATGGCGGCTGTAGCAAGATGGATGACACCTTTTTCGGGACCAATCTGCAACGATAGTCAAGCATTTCGAGTTAGAGAAAGATTAATGTGTATCACTTGATAAGGAATGAATTAAGAACAAATATTGTCCGTGTTCTAATGTCCAAATATGAATGGGTCCATAACGCGAGAAAAAAGAAATGGTTTTGACAGATATTTGTAGTTTTGGCAGCGTCTACAAGTACAGATTTATGTGCAACATTTCAGTATGACATTTCCCTTTCTTATAATTTTTTTAACATACCGTATTTCCTGGGGTCGAAGACGCTATTTTTTTTTCTTGAAATAAGTCTCGAAAATTTACCCTGTGTCATACAGGCCGAAGGTTACTTTTTTCATAGGCCATATTTTTAATCTTTTTCTTTTCCAAATTTTGCCAGTCAAAATTGGGGTGCGTCCTTGACACCGGGGAACACGGTAATTTACCATAGAACGAAAGTTAGCAAGCTAATCCTGTAGATCGTTTTCTAATGTAATGGGTTCGATCCTTATTAGGTGTCCCACTATTTTGGCCTTGTGCTAGACTAAGGCAAACTATGTGCGTGTCTGTACAATATATGAAAAGGTGGTTATTCGAATTCGATTTTGAATGAAATAATAACTTCAGTTTAGTTTGGCACCAGGTCATTGTAGTGGGGCATCCTGTAAGGATCGAACTCATTGCTCTGCGGGACAAGCTTACTATCGTATCGCGGTAAGATGCCAAGAATGTAAAAATATCTTTGTCAAAAAACTGATTTAAAAAATATACATCGCATACAGCAAAGAAAAAAATAAATGAAAATTGAAGAAATAAACTAAAAAAAATGAGATCTCTTGAACATCCTCTCGGGCCCCTAGATTTACAGGGGAAGATGTTCAAGTGATCGTTTCAGCGAGGGGGGGGGGTGTTAAAGTAATCCCATTCAAGGCATCAGACTTCAACACAAAAGCGTTAATCATTTCAGTCAATTTTGCGAACTCATCGGATGGATTGCATACACAGACTATCGAGTCGTACTGGAACAAGCAAACGTCCAGAATTAAGGAGATGTGTGGCTGTAAAATAAAATAACGCCTTTAAATATTAATGCATTTATGGAGGATGTTTGCTGGCGTCCGGAAGATTTGTGGAGGGAAAAGAAACCGGTCTTCTGTGAGGAAGGTTTTGTGGACGCCGGCTTGATGTGTGGTTTTCTCCATAGTAAAAGGTTTTCAAAAGTGGGTTAAAATTGACTCCATTTAAATACGATCAATGGTAGAAAATGGGAACAGCAACGAAAGATAAAAACGAAACATTTCTTTATTTAAACAAGGGTGTAAATTTAGTTAAATGTTTATGTGTGCGTGTATGTAAAAGTCCATTGTCCATGTATATATGTGTAAATACGTAAAAATGGAATCGGCTTACCTACAGTTTGGAGTGTTTTATATTCTGGCCCGTCCGTAGCACGTGTGAAGAACCCGTACTCGGACAGGCCAAAATCATAAAGGCTGCAACGCGCATCTGGTCAGGAAGGCAGACTGGCTGGAAAGAGGCCGATTCAGAATTAGCGCCCTGCACGTGACTACTTGCTGGCTCCTGATTGGCTGACAAGCACGTGAGGACGGAAGGGTCTAGCTTAACGTGTGTGGAGAGCTCCACTCACGGGAGACAACTCCGCTTTGACTCGCCACACCTTCATATGAGTGAACAATATCTTCTTTAACTTTATTAATAAAATTAATTAATTCCTATGTCTTTCCTAGCTTCTTTAACTTAAATGGTTTAAAATTAAAGATCCACTCCTTAGACTGCTTTGGGGGCTGGGGATGATCAAGTAATCCCAAAAATGAATAGGCAACCAAGCGACATGAATGTAAAATGTCTCCACATCTCCAATTAGTTCTCCTTTTCTCGGCTACATTTTCCAGTGAAGGCCTTTGCCGGAAAGTTGATAGTTTTCCCTTTATGTTGTTCCTACTGTGTTATCAAGTGAGGGAACTTCAATAAGATTCGCTAAAAAGTGACGAACTTCCGTGCCTCGACCATTGGAGAGAAAGGAATTGGGTTATGCATTAATCTGACTAGAGCAGACAACCTTTTTGTTCCTCTGTACCCCTTGGGCATTCAATTAAAAATTAAGGATCGAAAATTGATCAATTTGATTTTAATTAGAGCTCCATTTAATTGTTAGCGAACGGCCAGGGGAAATATCCTTTAAGTTTCTCTTCCAGCTTCATAAGATACTCAGTGATTAATTCTTTGAATATGTCAGTTTTAGATTGTGAGATGGTTGAGCCTGTTTTTTTTTTAGCAACAAGTTCATTCATACGAGGGGAGAATTTAGCAACTGCACAACAAAAATCTTGTTCAGGTATTTTGAGACCCATTCATTGATTTATGTTGTAGTGGGGGTGGCCTTGATTAAGGTTTATATGCAACTTTATAACATGAAAGAAAGTGGGGGGGGGGAAGCTTGCCTAGTTGGTTGCATTTTACCAGCAGTTTTGTAGCGAGGTTGTTACACGGTTTTACTCTCAGACCCCTATGTCTCCTTTGAGAAGTGCAAATGTACCCCTGGGGGTACATCTGCCCCAGAGTGGGAATCTCTGGTCTATCCAATAACTGGCTGCCTTTCAGTGTATATGTTAGCTGAAAGACTCCAGTTGCCTCGCACTCTGAACTGATCTGTTATGCAGGAGTTATATGTGTACATGCTTGCCTAGTTGATTGCATTTATCAGCTGTTTTGTCACAAGGTTGGTACACCATGGTGAGACTCTCAGACACTTACGTATCCCTTCAAGTGCAAATGTACCCCGGGGATACCTGCAGTGGCGGGCCTGTGGTTGGTGTCACCTCCACCCCAAACCGAACTTTTTGTGATATCGCTTAGACAGACATTAATTTTTGGCGATATTATGTGCTGTCGACATATAACTACGACGTTTGGGGGGTGAGGGGGTACTTGTGTATGGAGCCGCCCCCAAATTCGATCATTTCTTGCATACCCTATTGTCCAGCCTCCCACAAAATCTCATTGAAACCCATTGAGAACGTTTGGAGATATCGTGTGGACAGTCATTAGCGTATACATAAATGTATGAAAAAAAGAAAGGGAAAGATATCTCTCAATCAAAAAGAATTCCTGGATACGCCGCAAAGTTTAACCAACTCTTCCCTGCCCCATTTCCAAGCCTTCCACAGATGTTCATTGAGTACTTTCGGAGATATCGTGTGGTCGGACAGAACTTTCATTAGAAAAAAGAATTACCAAAAAACTATATGAAAATGTTTAGGCAGTCATCTTGTGTCACCTGGGGCTGGCCGCCCCTCCCCGGTACGCCATTGGGTACATGTACCAGGGTTTGGAAATCTCTGGACTACAGTTTCGTGCAAGATGACAAGAAGTTATCGAGTTCTTTGTTTCTATTCTTGAATTCAACCCCAATCCTGATTCTGACAACTTACCCATCTCATTTGGTCTTCGCTTGTAAGACGGCGCCAAAATGAAGCAAAATCATCAAAAATGTGTTTCAATTTCGTTCCAATCACCAACTTGCTGAGAGATTTCACTGCACAACACACTAGAAAACAAAAGGGGGAAGGCATAAGAGGCGTCTAAAACCACAAGGTACATCCAGCCAAAAATGAAAAACGGAGAAAAACGCGTCCAAAGTTTTTTTTAACTTTCAAAATGCCATAAATTTGAAACTATTGTTCGTATTCCATTATTTTTTTGTAATGATTCAATATTTAGGGCAAATGTTTTCATTGATTTATTATCTTATGAAACACTAAAAATCACAAGGTACAAATCAGCCATGCATGGTGAAATAGATACGGCTATCATTAGCTTTCATGTATCCATATGGTCGCCGCTTCAGCTGACATTTAATGTGCAGCTCGCTTAAATATGTTGGCCGAGCTCCTTTTCTCGTCACAGTTAATACTAGAAAGCACTCAGAGAGCGCATACCTCTGTCAACGCCGCTGTCAGTAACCATAAACATCATTGAAACCACTTATAAAAGCATCTACTTTAAGATAAAAGCGCTTTCATTAGAAAAACCGTGTGGTATTTTAAAGCAAAATCGCGTTTAACTATAACCGCACGATGCCGTACCATAACATATAGCGTTCGACGACACCCTCTTGAACAATGAGAATTTCGACTATTTTGCGAACACCACCCAATCCATCTGATTTGCTCCCCAGATAAAGCAGGCTTTGAAGATCATAGCGGTATACTTGGCAATCATTACCTTTCTTGTTTCCATATGGCCGCCGCTTCAGCTGATAGCGGAATCGCCCGAGTCGTCGGCTGCTGCTGCTGACGGCGAATTAAAAAAGCTAAAACACTAATCCTAACGACCCTAAACCTTAAAAATAGCAACAGTAACCCCAACACTAAAAACACTATCCCTAACTTATCCTTTATATTTATCAAGCTTTTGCTTGAATAAAAAATACTGGAAAAAAAAATTGCCCGATATCAGTTGATCAATTAAAAACTAAAAATGCCGTTCTGATGAATCTTCTCGTCTCTTTATTTGACTTTAAATTCGCCATCAGCAGCAGCGGAGGATTTCGGTCGATTCAGCTTTCAGAACAGCTTAAGCGGCGGCCATATGAATACAGGAAAGGTAATGATAGCCGTATACCTATTTCACCATGCATGGCTGATTTGTACCTTGTGGTTTTTAGTGTCTCATAAGATAATAAATCAATGCAAAGATTAGCCCTAAAAATTGATTTGGCAGAAAAGAAGGATCATATAACACAATGGGCCAGGTGTGGCCACACCATGGCTAGCGAGCCACATGCGGCTCTTTGGCATTTAGTGTGCAGTTCGCTGAAATATGTTGGCCGACCTCCCTTCCCCGTCACTAATACTAGAAAGCACACAGAGAGCGCATTGTAATGAAATGCGCGTTTTGGGGTGTACGTGACCAAAGAGCCATATCGTTTTACCGGGGCTGGAAAGTGGGTCAAGCGGCTGACGAGGTCGGAACAAAAGAAAATGCGTTCAACCAATCAGGGTGGTTTTAAGGGTTGCCGTGATTTTCAAATCACTGGCAGTTTAGAATCAATCAGGGTCGGACAGACAGAGCAACAAGTGAAGATGCTTCCCTCTTCACCTTGACCGGTGAAGGAAGGCGGGAGAGGGGGTGTAGGAAGAGGAAACGAGGCACCCTGATTTTTGAACTGCGAGAACCACTCGCCGTCCTTCAGTAAGGAAAGCTCGTTAGAATCTTTAACCGAAACAGAATTCGATGCCTCAAAGTGATCCGCGAACCGGCCCGGAATCGAAGCTGTCGACGGGTATAAAGCGAACCCAGATTTTCAATTGAATTCTGTCGTCCTTCTCTAAACTAGCAGTAACCTATGGAAATTCTACGGTTTAAAAAATATAAAACTCGATTAAAAAAAATGTAATACTTAACTCTATTGTCCTCAAAATTTGACTCAGAATTAAAAATATATATATCCTTCCTATCCAGCCGAGTGTTGCAAACGAAAAAAATTTGAGAAATAAAATATTCGACATGAAGTAACAGTAGAATTCGAACCTAGAATTAACTAATACAATTGGGTAAAAATCACATTTATCGGGAATTCTGACAGCTTGACGAATGACCCCGCATTTAAAATATGTAGTTTTCATAAAATTGTGTTAAATTTGGATAAGATCTCAATGAATTTCAGTGACATTTTGTGGAAGGAGGGGCCTTGGGCCAAGGGAAAATTAATTAAATTTAATAATATGCATTTATAGAAAACGCCCTTTCTCTGGAACCTCAATACTTAGGTCCCTACTGGACAAAGGCGCTTGAAAACATGTGCAATCAACTGCAGTAAAAATATAAGGCCTATTTAAGAAGAGTAAGAAGAAATTTGGGGCGGATCCAGGAATCTTTTGCGCTTTTGTTAACATTACAAGATGGATTATTTTTCGGCTTTTCGGATATAAAAAAGTAATGGCGTCATCATTATAAATAAACAGGATACACTGCATTACAGTTGGTTTTCAAACTATTGATGATATGTCTCTGATGAATAAATATCACAAGATTTTGTCACGGCATAGTCTAGTGTCTGTAACCTGATTGTTCACTTTTTAGTGACAATGGCATTGGTGGAGGTATGCGCTCTCTGGGTGCTTTCTAGTTTACTGAAATAGAAATGTCTATTTTCTATCGTTTAGTAGTTGGTAAATGTCGTGACTAAGTTGGCAAAACGAGGTCAAACAAAATTGTACTAATGCCAGAAAAAGTATTTTTGTTCGTCATTCGATCTTTGAATTCCACTTTCTGCGTCTCCAGGCTACGCGGCACATTACTTGCTTCAGGGCTGCCGAATTTGGTTCTTTTCATGCGATTTGGTTCTTTTGATTGACGTTGTAAAAATTGGGTACTCTTTCGTTAATTTCACTAATTTAATTTAAAATCGCAATAAAATATGAAAATATCTAAAAACAATGATAATTTCGAATTGAATTTGCAAAAATCTTCTATTCTAAAACGTTTTCGTATTATTTGCGTGAGCTTGAAATGTCTAGCTTAAGACGAAGCAGGGTTGCCAATTTTGGAGCTAGATCTAGCTCCAAAAGAGCTAATTTGGCATCACTTGTGAGTATATTTTTTAATCTTATATGCAAATTTATTGTAGAATTGAATGTATTATCTATTTAATTATTTATAAAGTATTTTATTGAGATTATTTATCATATTTGGTTCTTTTCTTGCAGAATTTGGTTCTTTTTCAGGTGGCCATTTTGTTACTGTCACTGAAAAGCTTTCGGTAGCCCTGTATGGTATAGCACTTACTCCTGCAAATCACAAACGACGAAATCGGGGTAACGTTTTCACACTCACCCTTCTTGAATATCGCAAGGTTTTTGACGTTGATCACGTGATGTCAGAGTTCAAATACCACCAAATCCGGATTGGAGTAAAACGATCCGCATAAAAGACTCGAATTAAAATCAATTTGAGAATCGGCAGAATTGAAAATAAGAAATATATTCAAATAAAAGAGTTTTTCAAACAACTCGTTTGTTTATGCAGTTCACACGACGTTTCGACCGATTCATTCTTTGACCTACTTCAGGGATAATATATAATGTGAATCGGTCGAAACGTCGCGTGAACAACATAAACAGCAGGGAGTTCAATTGTCCCCAAAAAACTATTTGAATGTTAATGACCCCTCTCAAAATTATAGACAGAAAGATATTCACGTTACCATAACAGAAGAGAAGTATCCATACATAACCTGCTAATCAACAAATAAGTCAGGTAGTTTAATAACAGGGTAGGAAAGGATAGGGACTGATGGTTGCAACTGATACTATAAGTGTGACAGACACGGCTCTTATTATAGGATTTATTTTGAGACATATCAGAAATCTAAATTCAACGACTGAGTACAACGAGTTAAATAAAATTTAAAATTTCACTATCTTTTTAGATGAGCTTTGTTTTGTGAATCATGTGTCGTAGCAGGAACAAAAAAGTTCTTTTTGTGAAATCTGATGTCGGTCAGGTCATAAGAGATAATGTTCGAGCGAGTCGGTCGTTTGTAAGTTTCTTAAATGCCAGATCTAAAACGGACCGTGACTTTCTGTAGATATTGAAAAAAGTATTTGATTAAAAGCTGATTCTCAAGTTACGGTGATCTAAATAAGTTTCGCTGCACGAACAGCCAAAGTTTCGTTTGAGACACCAATAGACGCTATCGTCTGCTTTATATCGGAATAACCAATAAAGATAAGATAACTCTGTAAAGGCAATTGTTTGCATGCAACCAGTCACTCATTTCTTAGGTTCGTTTGAGTGGTGTGCTTCTTGCAACTGCATTTGTTAGAAGATAAGACAAGACGTCATCGGCGAAATAACGAGCTTTCCTCCCAAGAAAGGTGCATCGCTATCGTGTGCAACGGACACAATGAAACATTGTGATCAAAACAAAGAAGAGGAGAATGCTAGTACGAAAGAACCATTGTATAATACCATTTGACCGCAGATTTGTAAAAAGTCTAGATTTCCTTTAAAGTGAGTACACATCTGAGTTCCCAGGTTGGATGATGTGGTTTGGCCCCAAATCAGAGTAGAGAATTTGTTTTTTTATCTTGGTGATAATCAAAACTTATAGAGAACGGCTAAACTCGGCCGTCGAGAAAAGAGGAAAGACGAGAAGGTAAAATGAGGTGGAATTGAATTAGCTTTCGAGTGTCTGTGAGCGGAAGATTTTGGTTAAGTGCCATGGATTGTTACTTCAGGCAACTCCCATGAGTCTTTCAGATGATACAACTGTGCTTTAGTTTTCCACACCTGGGTAGACCGTTAGCAAAGTGTATCTCCATTTCAAGCTACAACCCACCACCCCCAATTAATGTTGTTGGATTCTACACAATTTGCTTGCACAGGTTTGTCCTGTTATCCGAAAGTTGAACGTTCATAGAAAAAAACTTTCGTAAGCTGAAATGGCGTAGAGTGAAGAAGCAATTAGCATTAGTTTATATTGGAAACTTTTGAACGTTCCCAGACACCAAAAAATAGTGATAATAGTATGTTATGCTGAGTTGTCGAAGGTTGGTGTGATGAGTGAGTGAATAAGTGAGAGTGAGATAGAGTGAATGAGAGAGAGAGAGAGACCCCGTTGCCTCTATAACGGCGCGCCCCAAAACAAACGCTATTTTCGCTTTTTGCCTTTTTTTTTCGTAAAAGCGAAAAAGTGGCGTAGAACGAACTTCCTCAAAGTGGGGGATAGCTGTATATCATTACACTGGGCTCTCCCGCTCAAAGTTAACAATTTTGCTGATAAACTATGGACTCTTCCAGCTAAACGAATGCAGTATTAATTTTTCTAAAAACGAACATTTCATAGAAATCCAAATATCTGATTTTTTCAAAAAAGAGTGGGGACATATTATAATGAACATTTGTCTTGGTTCTTTGTCCGTAACCATGGAATCTTCCACTTAAAGGTAACACGTTTGCTGATAAAGAATATCTCCTACCCACCATTTTAAACAATGGACTCTTCCACTGAAACGAACTTTTTAGTTTCTTTTCTAAAAAAAAAAAAAAATCCCATAGAATTCAAATACAGTCAGTTCCCGCTTTTCGAAAGTTCGCTTTACGCCACTCTTTCGCAAAGAGGCGAAAAGCGAAAATAGCCATCAGCTTGTGTTGCAGCGAGTCATTATAGATGCAGCGCACACCCCCTTCCTATTTCTTCAACACCCAGTCTTCTGCACCTCCATCACCACGACCTTCGATGACTCAGCCTGACATACCAGCCTAACCATTTGTTGTTCTTGGGATGCTCAAAAAATGTTCCTATAAATAAAATATTATTTGCTTCTTCGCTTTACGCCATTTCGGCTTACGTAAGGCTTTTGTAGAAACGCTCTACTTTCGGATAGCGGGGAAAGCCAGGTCAAATATTTGATTTTTACTTTCCTATGTAACAAGAACAACAATCCTCACCACAAATAGGGGAGTAAACTGACATAAAAAATCAGCATTTCACTAGAGATTTGAACTCGCGGTCAGGTGATTTCTAACCTGGTGTGTTACCACCTGCGCTAAGATTGACAAGTCTAACATACCCTCCGAAGTTATAGTAGAATTACGCAAGGAAGTAGAAGTAGGAGCAGCCAGGCTTGTTAACTAGTATTTTCAATACTTACCAATTTCGTTACCACGTCCAATCGTAAATGTGAAACCGTATCCTTCGTATTCGCTGTCTGTTTTCAACTGTACATAGCTGCAAGAATAATCCGGTTTCTGGTTCTGAAAAAAATGGAAGTTCAGTAGCAAAGAACTTGTTAGAAAACGCAGGGATAACAATAGGGATTCTTGTCTTTGGATCTTGTTTTATTACCGGCCACCCTATAACACACATGAGTGAATACATTTAAATACATTGGAGGCCGTTTAATAAGACCACATCGGGACCAACGATTTTGCACCCAATAAGCGGCTGGTCCTATTTACCGAAAAGGGCAAATAGCTTTCTATGAAAAAAATATATAGAAAACTCTTGAAGCAGTAACTGTCGCAAGGGAGGTAACTCGGTCAATCAGCATAACACGGTATATTTTTGAGTTTCGATATTTCACATTTAACTGGAGCCACGAGCTAAAATATTTGAAAGATAATTTTTTTGAGAAGTAAAAAATATATTTTAGTAATTCAGATTTAATAATAATAAAAAAAAAAAAGAAAAACAAAGTGAATTTGGTAGAACTGCGGCTTGGTCTAAATAGACGGCGCATTGGTCATAAAAAACGGAGCAAATTAGCGATGATGACATTCTTTTGAATCAGTTCTTACAACATTCGTCCTATTGTGCGGCGGTTTTAATAACCGATCGTCCTATTAAGCGGATTCGACTGTATATAGAAAAATGAAAAATATCTCTCAATCGAAAAAGAATTCCTGGATCCGCCCTTAAATTTAACCAATTCTTCCTTATCCCATGACCTATCATTCCAAAAAATGTCATTGAAATTCATTTTTGGAGATATTGTGTGGACATATAGCTACGATGTGGCGGGAGTGACAGCAAAAGAGTTCCTAGATCCACCCCAAAATTTAATAACTTCTTCCTTAGACCACCCTTCCATGAAATGTCATTGAAATTCTTTGAAAACTTTTGAAGATATTGTGCGGACAGACAGGAGTGAATACATATACCTTTTCCAACTTCATTGGCAGACGTAAAAAGTAGACATTCTTGTCTTTCGGTTTTTATATAACGGGCTTCCTTTTCCAGCCGACCTAATTGATGACATCCACAGTCGTTCGCTTCTGCGACTGAACAAAGAATATGTTCTTCGCTGCTCTCTTTTTATCTGCGTGCGTTGTCGGCAGTTGAACAGAACAGAGAGGGGGCGTACCTACCGAGTTTTATTGGAAGCGGTGGAGGTACAGGCTTCTAATTTGCCGACAAAGTGGGAGAAATCTGTTGCCAATTATAGTTTGTTATTTATAGCTAAAACTATCTAAATTTTATAGATAGAGAGAGAAATAATTTGTATTGGTTCATAACCTGTACATCCGGTTTCACAATTAGATCATCTAATTGTACAGGTTGTTATGAACCAATAACAATTATTTCTCCAATATTCGCTCTACTAACGTATTGAGCCTTATTCGGTTGAAAACAGAGGTCTAATATATCTATGCACAATTGTGTCGCGCATATATATATATATATCATTTAAAGCCCATTCATCAAATAATATAGCTATATACTAAGATTCCAGGACAAATTATTAATACAAATTGAATATTTACTTTTATTAAACTTACCAGATTTAATCGGCTATCGTAGATTTTTATCGGTTAAATTGGAAAGAAAACCAGCCAGATCTAGCCGAAAATGGCAACCCTGGAAGATATTTGCCGACACCTCCCACACGGTACGCCCCCGAGAACAGAATACAAATGTCATGATGTTAAATTAAAAATAAACCTTTGCCATCAACTTCGTCTTATTTCAATGTTTAGTTTTCAACAAATATGCAACATTTGTTAGCAGGCAGCATCTGGTCCATGGCCAGTAAGAAGTTTAGCTTGTCAGAATTCTATAAGAAAGTTAGGTATTCTGATAAGAGGGGAGAGGGGAGAAAAGAAAGCCAGGTAGTTCAATAAGAGGGTAGGACGGCAGAGAATAACTATTTTCCCATGCAAACATCGCATATGAACATTAGAACCCTGATAAGATCTAAATCATCAGTCCTTGGCTCTTTACAACCATGGCCAGGAGCAATCACACCCCAGGAAAGGATCCGCATTGCACACCGATGTATTTTTTAAAACTATCATGAAGCAAGCGGTCTGTCCGCAACAATATTACAATCCCAGAATACTATATTCTTTATCCATGATCTCTTGAAAACTATGCTTTAAAAAAAAGGTTCTGATCGACTTTACCAAGTTACGAGTGAGAGAGAGAGAGAAAATCAAATTTTTTTTATCTACATCTTATTACTATAATACACCAAATGTCCGTCCGCGTTAGCAAAATCCAAGGACAGACAGAGGTATGGCCACCAAATCTTCCGTGGTTACTAATGGGGCCCCGGGACAGGTTTTTAGCAAGTTAGTTTTTGAAAATACATTTTCGGGAGGGGGTGGGGTCAATTTAAATTTATACTAAATTGGTCACCAACATTGAGATACCGTGTGGACAGACATGAACTTTTGGCGATATTATGTGGTGTGGATATAACTACGACGTAGGGGAGATAATTGTGCATGGATCCGCCCCAAAGGTTCATGTCTGTCCACACGATATCGCCAAAGATTCTCAATGAATTTCAATGACGATTCATGGAAGGGTGGGCAAGGCTACGGAAGAAGTGATTGCATTTTGGGGCGGATCAATCCACAATTACTTCCCCTGACAATGGTGTTGGCAGAGGTATGCGCTCTCTGGGTGCTTTTTAGACCATTTATTTATTGTGAACCTGCTACCCAGTCAACAGGACCTTGCGACCCAGTAATGGGTAGGGCTCAGTGGTGAAAGTCAGGGGGGGTGTACGCGAGGATATGGCGTATACCTACATCTCAATTTCAAAGATTTTCATGTTCAGTGTCTACAAATGGAGACATTACCGTATACCTAGTTCCACAAAGCCAGCCTCACCGTTTACCTAGTTCCAAAAAAACCATTTCCATCACTGGTCGAGACCCGTAGTCTGAAAATCCCTGCTATAATTAGATTAGCCGGTCAGATTCTGTTTGCAGATTCAGTTGTATAGCCATTGTTTCGGACGTGTCCAATCAGTCAATTCGAATCTGACTAATGGCACTACGGACAGTTAATTAAATTCATTCGAGCAACTCACACTCGACTAAATTGGTTTCTACGAAGCCGACATTACTTTCGCCGTCGTCCCAATTACGAGAAATTACCCTTTCTTATTCCATTATTATTTCTGAGGCAATTGTTCGGTGGTAGAACATCAAACAAAAGTCTGCAAGGTCAACATCTCAATTCTTACCAACCGAAGTAGTCTAGCACTTTTCACTACTGTGACCTGCTGGTGTCAAACTAGAGGAGAACCAGTAAATATCCACACTGTCTGGCTCTTTTAAAATCCGTCATACCTAAACGGCAACCATTTTCGATTCTTATTTCAGCGTTCTTGGGTCTTGAATAAAAGTCCTCGTTAACATTACAGGAAAGAGCTGACTCCGCATTGCTTGGTACTTGTAAAATACTTAACATCTGCAGAGTAGCCGCAAGATTATGTCATTGGAATGGAGGTCGCTAGGTCCACGTTCAATCACCGGAATCAAATTTACAACTAACCCAAGAGATAGACCTTTGACATGGGGATTGAGACAGTTACCAACCAATTTTACATGGCTCTCGTTTAGTATAGTATCTTTTTTTTCAAAATGAATCCAAAAGCCCTATCCATCATTTTAAGATACGTTTATTATAATCACATAATGTTATCAAACGGTTTTTGTTATCAAAATCAGTCAGTCCCACTTATTTAAAATGAATTAAAAAATTTTTAAATTAGATTAAATTAAAAAATAAATTTGATATTAACTTTTTATAAAAGGTAAAGTTGTTTATAACAATGGATCTATACTAATATTTGAGCCTTCTATTTATTTGTTTGTCCGTGCCTCTTTCACGCTAAAACTACTAGGGCTATCGACCTAATAATCGGCATGTAGACTCTCAGAAGATCAACTTGTAATATAGGATATGTATGGTTGACCTCGGGGGTGGGGGGTCATTCCTATCAATTTCTGGTTCTAAACATTGGAAACATAATGTTTATACCAGAGTTTTCGTCAATCATTATTCTCACGAATGGCACAGAGATCTGACAATAAAATGAATTCTTAAATAAGTTTGTTTTGTTTTCCCCGTAATATATCGCTTTTTTTTGCCAATGAAATAGTTAATAGCACTAGTAAAGGTCACACGGTAGTCCGGGTAGGTTTGTGTTTCACCCCTTACCCTCTTCAAGGACAGGATTAGACCTAGATCAGGTCATTACGAGGGGGAAGGTGGTGGGGGGTGAAGCGTTGTCCGAGTATGTTGGTGTTTCACCCCCTAACCATCTCTTTTCACAATGACAAGATTAGGCCTAAATCAGGTCATTAAGAGGGGAAGGTG
>VCCN01001112.1:3591543-3607049 GCA_006491835.1 Architeuthis dux
TCTAAAATATTTTTTAGGGCTGCCCTATAAAGGGTTTAAGCATGTAAGACATTATGTTTTGAGATGTTTTGAGATATACAGAAATTCAAATATATTTTAAAGAGCAATAACTAGTTATATAAGACAGGTAAACACGTTATTTTGGAGGAAAGTCTTCAGATCTGAGCATCAAACACAGGACATGTCATCCGAGCATTGCAGGTAGAGGAAATCAATATAGTAGCAAAAAGTAGGTCTATCTCCAGAACGTCATTTAAGCAAAACTTAACAAGAAGAGAAAAACAAACTGATAACATCTAATCAGGAAGAACCAGATTGACGGAAGAGAACTATTCTTGCAAATATTTTATATAAACAGTTGATGCACATGCTGCAGTGTGTATCTCATTTTATAATCCCTACAAAAAAGGTGAGGGGTGGCATAGCAGTTAGTGGAATCGGAGAACAGAGTCAGAGTTTCGGCTGAGGCTAATTATAATCACTTTGTACTAATTTACTTAGAAACTCCCTCCAGCCATGGGTAAAAATAGAAGGGCAGTTGGAGCCCTTTAGATGTGTAAGGCAGTCCATCTTGGGTGCAGGGCTAAGAAACCCCACCCTGTAAAACCTACCATATATATGCCGGCCTACAAGTCGACACTTGAAGCCTAAAGAAAAAGATTTTGTTAAAAAAAAAAAACAAAAAAACCCTGACTTATATGTCGAGTATAAAATGTGAATCTTCACCACAGAGTGGTAAACAATACGAACAGCCTGCCTACACTTGCTGTGCACCACTTACCGTAACTCCCACGGCCTGCCACAAATATTTCCAACTGAAACTCCGGATTGGTAAAATTTATTTACCATACACACGGTACTAAAATAGGAATGAGTTACCATAGACAGTAATAAAATAGAAAAGATCACCACCACACACCATTTTGAAAAATAGTCAGAATTTTCCTGAAAAGTACATTCATTGTTCAAGTCACCAAAAAAAAAAAAAAAAAAAAAAAAGTGTACGCGTGGGGGGTGGGGGGTATGATTTTGTAAAAACGAAAGTTTCTGATTATAACCGAAGAGCGAGATTGACTGTTAACAAATCTTAAGTCCAGATGCAGGATTCGTGAAACAACTTGATCTTATTAACAGTCAACCCTTGGATTTACAATACTGTGCAGTTATGTGGAATAATTAATTCTGCATAATTTAATCTTAGGTAAAATTATGAAGTATGAAAATACGCAAACAACCGACTACTGCTACCACTTTAGCAATACTTATAGTAGTGTTTGTGTGATGCTTTTGCTTCTATCTGCGGGGGGGGGGGGTCGACTTATATGGCGAATATAGACTTAAATCTGAATACCTCAAAATTTTGGGGTTTGACTTATAGGCCGCCATAAATGGTACTTGCTAACAAAACTGCAATGTGGCCCTATGCTACATATACACAGGAAGCAATACATGAATGAAAAAAAAAAAAAGAAAAAAAAAAAAAACTTAGATAAAATCATTTACCAAAATCAAAAGACTTCAGATTCTCAATGTTTAAATCATTTGCCTTTCTGTTCGATTAGCTTCTGTTTGTAAAGAGACTTTTGCAACAAGTTATTCATTCTTATCAAATTTGACTAGTTTTTACCTTCATCTTAATTTCAGTTGTTTTATATACAACTTTCAATCCGAGCCGTTGTTTCTATAGCAATGAATAACAGCATGGTCGGATAAAGAATAAACCTTTGGTGAGAATCAAACTCACATCCTCATTTCCCCGAGGGAGTCTAGTTCACGCATAGCTGCCTTTACCAATCGACCATGAGGACTCTTGGATTAGCAGAAGCTGATTTACACTTTTAAACTCACTCCTTACATCAGACTCTCGGCGTCATATTTTTGTTGTTTTCATGTATGACAACTAGTCGTCTTAATTAAGATGAAAGTAAAAACTACTCAAATTTGATAAAAATAATGTGTTACAATTACTTCATCCAATAATAATAATAATAAAGATTAAGATATTCAGTGTCAAATCATGGCCTTCCACATTAGATTTGCATTGTGTCCAAAGTTAGAAGTGACTTTGGAGCAAAACACTTACAAACCTAGCATTCAGTGCCATTTGTCTGAATTTCTGAGATGAAAAATAATTATCCACTAATTTAGCTGGACTAGTGATCTCATCTTTGTTGTTATAATTACAACATTGTAAGGAAGACTCAACTGATGAGATATCCTTAGATAGCAGAATGAGAACAATCTACCTCAAAATTCCCAGAAGGTTAACGACTATGAAAGACACCTGAAGAAGGCTTGAGTGTACAAGGGCTGAAACTTTGTGACTAACATCCAAGATGGGGACACTAGTCAGTAAATCAGTGTATAATATTAAAAGTCATGTTCATTGTTTTAATAAAATCCTTGTCAGTTGGCACTCATTTTTTATCAAATCACATTCAATAATGAAATGGATTAAAACCAAAGCCGTAACTGTACATGGGATGGGGACAATCATTTGCTATGGGTGTCTCGTCGCGGTCTCTTTTTTTTCTCCATTGGATAACTTTGTTATTCCTTAATATATTTCAATGAAATTTTGTATGTAGGCTTGTGGAGAGATTCTACCTGGGGGAGGGGGAGTTACGGCTGAGTCGATTGTTTTGCATTTTTATAAACAGAAAACGTTTGTCTACAATTGGGAAAATCTCATTTTCAGATTTTGCTGAAATTTAGCTATAATGTTGACAAAATTGTGAGTTATGGTCAATTTGATCATTTACATTTTATATGTAAATAACCATATGTGAACATGTAAAAAAAAAAAAAATATTGAACTTTGGAACGGCTGAACTGATTAGAATGAAAATTGTTAGACAGATTCTTGGGCATCTAATTACTCAAATTAGAACGCTAAGAATTCGGGTTTGAAAGAAAACAAAAAAAAACAAAAAAAAAAAACAAACATGGGTATCTCTGAATTAACGGTCCTAATAAACAACCAATTGCCTCTCTCAACCATTTTCTGTCAGGGACCGTTACACTTTTAAAACATAAATTTTGCTAACACTAGTTTTAGAGATACAGATCTTACAGAAGTGAACAGTTATAAAATAAATAAAAACCTTAAAAACAATAATCACAAAATTCTTACTTACCTAAGCCTTTTTGGCCAGGATTTTTTGCATAATTGAAAGTAAACTGGTAGAACTCTTTGAATTTTGCATTGTCTCGGATTATCTGTTCCAACGATGGACACTTATCACGGAGTTTATCAGCTGTATCACATCTGAAATTAAAAATATTCCAGAACCATTAAAGAAATGTTCGTTATATGTAGTTAAAAAAAAAAAAAAAAAAAAAAAAAAAAAAAAGAAGAAATTTAAGCCAAATAGATTGTTCAAGGATTTGTATTGCACAAAGTCTGATGTAAGTGGTCGCTAGCCTTAGAAAAACCATTCCTTTAAAAAGCAAAACAAAAACAGATCTTTTTAGTCATTCAATAGAAACAGTCAGGTGACCAACATCTTTTGGCAGTATGCAGTATTGAGTGTGATCAATTAAAAAAAAATTGGGGGGAAAAAAAAGTGTGATCAATGAATAAATTACTTCACCTTTTGTTGGATCACTAAAAAGTCTGATTTTCAAAAAACAAGTGTGAATGCTGCAAACACAAACTAAGCATAAACTTACAATGTAAATTGAACCCCCGCCCCACTAAAAACTTATTTTGGTGGGGAATTTTGAAACAAGAACAAAACTTTTCTAGACACAAGTAGTAAATGTTTAAATTTTGAACCCTCTCAGTTCCATTGGTGTGGACTGTACATAGTCAGTCAGGATCACTTAAGAAACCTATGCCGACTGTTTCTAAAAAAAAAAAAAAAAAAAAAAAAAAATATTTTATACATACTTAATATTAGGTTGTTACATATCAAATGTCATTTTTTGAATAGCAAGATGACGGATGATATAAACAACAAAAGAATGGTAAATATTTAATCGAAATATGACCCATTTGAAGCAATAACCCTTTTCCAACAATCCTCTAATGATAATATGCCATCTCTATAATTCTTTGTTTAGTGGTCACAAATTCAGTAAAAGCACAAATTATGGCTTCTCTATTATGGAACCTTTTATTACGGATATGAAGTTCAAAATGCTTGAAAAGATGATAATCTGTAGGAGAAATGTCAGGTGAATTTGGAGGATGCTACAAGACTTCATATCCTGATTCTCTAAGCTTAGACACAGTCAGCTGTGAGATGTGGAGTTGGCACTGTCATGGAGCATTTCATTCAGTTCATGTGGGACCCATTTTCCCAACATTTTAACCTTTCTTATTGCCTTGAAATAAGATGATATGGTTGCTGCTGAAGTCCTAAAGTCTCCAGAAAGTGCTCGAACCATTCTTCATCATTAGGAAAGATTTTGGGCTTCCCTTGAGGTTTATTATTAGTATCCATATTTACAGTTCTAAACCTATTGAACCAACGCTGAACAGTTTGCACTGTAGTTCAAAGTTCACTCCAAATGCTTTGTTGATGTTATCAGCAGCTTTAGCAGCATTATGTCCTAATTTGAAATCTTACTTGAAAATAAAATCTTTTATTCATATGAATTCATGGCATCAGTCATCAAGGTATTTCCCCCCTGGTTTTCTATGAACGTGCATCATCTTCTGGCCAAATCATGCATTCGATTATAAAAGACAGATTCCAGTTTTGAGGTATGAATTTTTCGATATCTTGAAATTGTTGGAACCACTAGCCAGGTAAGGAATGGTTGCATGGAGTAAAACAAGTGAGAGTCTGAAGGTGACAAGTGTGGAGAATATACCACGAGCAGAAGAGCTTCCATTCTCATCTCCACGATCATTTTGCTGCGTCACATTTGTAACATTAGGATGGTCATTGTCAGGCAGAAAAATTCAAAATCAGTCAACTTCCTTGTTCAGGTCTCTAGTTTCATAGTGTCATTCAAACAAGCCAATTGCTTACTGCAGCATTGCAAAGTGACAGCTAGTCTAGGTTCTAGGAATTCCAAACACTTCTTTCCGGAAAGAAAGTTTGTAGCATTTTCATTTTCTAATTCTTCAGACTCCTACTACACATTGATCAATTAAAGATAAGAGTACAGTAGACCTTCATCAATCTGGCAACAGAGGAGAGCAAAAATGCAGAATCACAGAAGGATTATCTCTAAACAAAAGCCAATCGCCTCATCATATGTTTAAAATATCTAAATCAGTACAAGTTAGATAAGGGATGGAAACATTAAATAAAATAATGTTCTGAATCAACAGATAAACCTTATCTTTGATTGATAATGTGAAGTGTTTTCACTTCACTGCGTGGGATGCACTTTATTCACTGGAGCCATAATTGGGGTTAGATAAGAGCAAAGGATATTAATAAATTCAGGAAAATAGGCAGGAATCGCTTGCTTGTGATTACTAGAGTGTGTGGACAGATCTAGTACAACCAAAACAATGTGCACTACCCTTTTGAAATATTGTGTAAATCAGTACAAGTTTGATAAGAGAACAAAAACATTGAATGAAAAGTGAAAATTTGAATGAAGTAATGTACTTAATGGGCACAGATAAACTGTATCTTTGATAATCTGAAGTGTTTTCACTTCACAGCATGGGATGCACTTTTATTCACTGGAGCTATAATTGGGGTTAGATAAGCGCACAGGATATTAATAAATGCAGGAAACAGAACTAGTGCAATCAAAACAATGCACAACAGGATGGTGCAGTAACCCAGGGGGTTTGAAATCAGTGCCGAATTAGTGAAGGAACCAGGTAGCTGGATTAGTGAAGGTCTACTGCATCAATCATCATACTGAACTGAATACACAAGATATTAGCAGCTGACATAGCGGTGGCAGAGTTCACAATTGGACCTGGATAGGCAGAAGGATGTGGTTTCAAGTCCATCAAGTGACCAGTTGATATTCTTTGGGGCTTGATGGCAGTCAATAATGAATTTGAAAGAAAGAACAAACCCAGACAAGAATGGAAACTACTGATGGAAAATCCAAATCAATTCATACAGAGAATCAAATCAGTTTTTCCTGGAAATACAAATAGCCATTAGAAGAAGTGAACAATAAATGGTTAGGTGTGGAGGATATCCTGTGTCAGGAATATGGCACCAGTTATCTGGACCCATAACCTGTTGAAGGGTGTGTTGTGATGTTAAGGATGGGCAGACAGGGAGTCAGATCGTTATCAAACATTTCACATAATATCTCCGCCCACAGCCATTTCTATATACAAATACTGGAAGTGACCCATTACAAATTTACAGCAGCATTCATTTTGTTTAGTCTCATAAGAAAAGCCACTCTTTAACCTCTAGTTATATAAATACCAAAAACAATATTACATAGAATATTGTATTTCTGGCATCAAAGACGCTATTCTTCCTCACAAAAGGAGTCTTGAAAATTTACTGTGGATCTTTTTTTCTTAGACCCATCCTAACCCCAGAGGAAGGTAATTTATCCTAGACAGTAATCTGAACTCCTGTATATGACCTCTGAATGAAGTGTATAAATTATACTTAGTATAAAATAGTAAACAAACAAAAGTATAAATAATTAAAAACATGTAATCACAAAAATTACCATATCGGTATACTATGGTAATTTAGAAGTAGTACAAGGATATTAGTGGTATTTTCAATCTCTTCAAATGACCTTGACTTTAAAGGAACATTGTTAAGGGTCAGAAGTAGTAGAACTAAGCAGCACACAGAACATCCCGGCAAGGGGGAGGTGAAACTGCAGAGACCTCATTTTATGTTTATTCTTGTTTTTCAAAATTCTGAAAGTAAAAATTGGGGTGTGTCCTTGAGTCCAGAGGATCCTAGACACCAGGATATACAGTCTGCACTAAAGTAGAATTGATTAGAAAGATTCAAGAAAAGTACCAGACAAAATTTGAACATTTATTAAAAACCAAGTTATAGAGCCCCCATGTGATTGGGATTGGGTTAGTGGCTTACCCTAACTCGGTCATTCCCTGGTAAAATTCTTCACGAGTGAATTCACATTGTGTTTCAGCTTTGAATTTCCAGGCAATTATCAATACAATCCTTGATTCAGGATTTAAACCAAGATCTTCGAGGAAACGGCACACGCCATCTGCCATCATTTTATCCGTTTCATAGGGATCTAAAATAAAGAAAAAGAATTGAATGTTTTGGTAAATAGAGCAGAAGTTTGTTAAAACAATTTCATCCAATTATTAAGGAAAAGCTGGAAACTTTAAAGTGTTAGATACTAAATTGAACTTGGATCATTGGATATTTTAAGTGTTTGGGATCTTCAGTCATTGTTTAGAATGGGAAGTAAATTTTTAAAATTTACAGAACAAGAACCATAAGTTCAACAATGTGTCCACCATCTGTAGTAGTAGTAGTAGTAGTAGTAGTAGTAGTAGTAGTAGTAAGGAGATAAGCATGGTTCATCTGAAGGTATGAACTAAGTTTCATATCAATCCAACAGGATATGTCTGAGAAAATTGATATTTAACATTAGGGACCGACCGAAAAAAGTCAGATATACGTGGATGATAAAATGACCCGATGCCCATAGAAATATTCAAAATAGCAAATTTTATTGACTTGAACCATGTTTCAGCATTTTTTTTTTACACCCACTTGTCAAATCCTGGAAAAGTCTCTTTACAATAAAAGATTCAAGCTTTTGAATAAAAAAGTTCCCCTCCACAAAAAAGTGACAGCAGAAATTAGAGCCGATAATTTTGAAAATTTGACAAATAACCTTTGGAAACTCAAAGTTAAGTCGAAACTGTTTCCGAGCAGAAAATTTCTGAAAACTTTGTCCAGATTTTTCAGAGAATCATTAACCAAATAAATGTCATGAAGAATTTTCAATATGTACATAAATGTTAAACTGGGCCCTTTGTGTATCTTCATGCAAGAATGGAAAGTGTGTGTTGCTTGTCAGTTCATAGTTTGTTTTGAAAATGTTGGGGAGTTTTGAATGTAATAAATATGACCTTCATTTCTCTGGTTTGTTACACCAAATCTTGACACTGGGTGTGGGTGTATCTTTCTTTGTGTTAGCTTCAATTCTCTAAGAAGAGAAGACTTATTCAGATCAGAATTTAGAAATGTTTTTTCAAGGACTTTTACAGTAGACTAACAACAAGAAAATAAACTGTTTGTCCATAGAACATTTTGAGGAGAAATGTAGAATTTAAATTACTAGAATAAAAGGAATCTAGTAAAGATTTGCCATACAGTTAAGATTTACGTTTTTTAACTAACAAATCAAAATTGACCAACAAGTGCTATTACTGTTAAATAAGTTTATTACATTTATAGATCAACAATGAAAATACTATTTACTTAACGAATAAAACATCGTTTGTTTTGCCAAACTAAATTTTAAAGGCATTTTCCATCAAGATTCTTGTTTAATTTTGAGTTTCTTTTTCAAACCAAAGTATTTAAATGCAAATGAATTGTTACCGATAAAGGAAAATTCAATTTACACCAAAAGTTTTAAATCTGGAGATTATTTACAATTGAATTACAGTTTATTTAGCACGAGCATCCCATAAAAGAGGACAGATAGGTAATAATTTAAATTATAGAGACTAAAATAAATCCATTTTTACTAAGACGCAACAAGGAAACAGTTATTATGAAGGGTCTTAAACAAAGGGTTTATAGGAAAACAATGTTTTCTTTATTATTTATTTTTATTAGATGACTAAGTATTGTAAGTTTGTAAACCAGGCGGATGCGAGTTCGAGTCCCACTGGGAGCTTATGCTTTATTTCTGATCCGTGTTTACCCATTGCCGTAGATTGACGGTGTGGGTTAAGCAGTGATTAATAAAAAACACCTAAAATTGAGATTAAATTAGTCGTAACAACAATAATTTAAGTTTTATTTTCACTAAATGCATTGTATCACTGGAAAGTACTAGCAGCCCTACTAATACTACTACTATTGGTAGTAAAAAGGACGAAAAACCGCAGTTATCTGCCCTTGATTAAGGTGAATCTTCAACTAAAAAATAATTGAGCTTGGTATTTTTATGTGTAAAAACAGCCTTTAATTTCCGGAATTAAAATCATATTTACATTTGCTTCTAACATAAAGAAAGCCAAACAACAGGCAGACGATGTCGTTCTAAAAAGTCTGAAATTTATTAAGGTTTTCATGCCTTTCAGTACCTAGTTTCGAAAAGGTCTCAAATCACATTTTTCTCTAACCAGGGTAATAATCGACATATCTCTCCTACACACAAAGTGTTCTCAAACAGGTTTTTTTTTTTCGGCGTATTTCGTTATTCAGGAGAAAATCCGAGAATAAAGGCAAAAAAAAAAAAAAAAAAAAAATTCTATAAGTGAAACCATTTACAATAACGCATTTACCACAAAAGAAACCGTTTCTCACTGGATTCACTTCTACTACTACTAATAACAATGGATCCTTTTCTAAAATTTGACAACCCCCTAGCACCGTTTAAACAAGCAAAACTGACAAAAACAGGGTCTGTTTGTTTTGTTACCTTTATATCGAATCCAGAGGGCATCGAGCTTCCTCTTGTCAACAGTCGGGGGCCGTGAATGGTCCGTATTGTAACGATCGGGATCTTGAAAATAATTATCCACGGCCACATCTAGTTTCCAATCGTGGAGACCCAGGCAGATAATGGCAACCTTCTCACTAGTTTGCGTGCAGGCAGTAAATTGCCGAACTTTGTCTTTCTGAGAAGTCTTCAGCTTGTGCTATTGGGAAAGAAGATATGAAACAGCAGGTTAATCGAGGAGGTCTTCCCCCAAACAAGTACTAGAATGCAACCCTAACGGCCGAATAAACAAACACTCACCATATTTCTTCCTTCATACTAACTTCACCAACCGGTCACCCGCATCTAAGTCCACTGAGCATGCGCCGACTATAGTGAACACTCGAAAATTACTTTTAATTTATTTTAACCTTTATAAAATATCGTCGCGTATTTTTTTAGCGGTTTTATTACTTTTCAGGAGGATCGGAATGCATATTTAGATGTTTTGCGCCGATCGGCTAAAAACCTCGTCGGAACGAAATTATTGTAGTCACGTGACACTAGATTTTCCCGCCGTTTTGGAAAAAAAAGTTTGGCAAATTTATTGTTGGGTTTTCTCGTTGTTGATCGTCAGTCGATTTGTCTCTTCGAAGATTTGCACGAATCTCTTGTGAAAAGATGCCACCCCGAGATTACACAGCCGAGAAAGGTAAGTTGAAGAAGAGAACTGTTTGTATTGAAGCGTAAAATCTTTTGCGGGGTTTATTTAACAGAGTTAAAGTTTTTAAAAAAACTGACTCTGATGAAAATAAAAATGCTGGATTTTGGCGGCAAATGGTAAAAAAACGAGAACAAATGTCTTTTTTTTTCTTATGTCGTTTTAAAGCGTTTAAAAATAAATTTTTTTTTTATTTTTGTTATTATTTAGACTTATAGGATTTTTAAATGTGTATTTATTACCTTTCCAAACGAATTATCTTTTCAAACTTAGAAGTGATCATCGTTCGTTAGTTTAAAACGTGAACAAATGTCTTTTTTTTTCTTGTGTCGCTATAAAGCTTTTAAAGAATTATTATTGTGGTTATTATTCACACAGGATTTTAAAATGTGTATTACCTTTTCAAACTTAGAAGTGACCATCGTTAGTTACTACTTTACAGTCCTTTCCTTTTTGAGTACATTTTCAATTTTCTAATTAATTAAAAATGAATGATTATGAAATATCTGGTTTAATTTTGTAGATTCGCACTTTGTAAATATATTAAGATTTGATGATATAAATTTATGTTGTCGAAACAAGAACTTTTCTTAATTCACTACTTTGACTTTATATTCCTTTAAAGAAACGTAAATGTAATGACTTTTTTTCTTCAAATCTTCGCTTAAACAAAAAGGGAACTTCATTTTTTATTTTTCAAAATTGCCAAAAAAAAAAAAATACGGATTTGTAATTAAATTTTGATAAATCTTTTTAAAAACATCCTTTGTTAGTTTGTAAGGTCGTTAAACATTAAAACCACTTAGACAATGTTTTAAAGTTTTTTTTAATTCAATTGTTTCCAAAAACAGTTACTCAGAAAAATATGAAAATAGTGTTGCATTTAAAGTTTAATTTCGAGTTTATTCCTGCTTTTCCGTTGACTCGAAAGATTTAAATTTGTGAATCAAGTTCGGTACAAAAAATCTAAGTGTAAATTTGTTCTGTTAACAATTCTATTTCACATTTTGGACACAAAAAGCTGATAAAGTGATTAAAACAATTCTTTAGCCTAATTATTAACTTTATCATTAATGTATTGTAAAACAGCTGTCCTGAAGGTATTCAGTTTAAAAAGCTAGTTGTGATAAGATGCTAAAAAGATCTTAAGTTTTATAGACCTTTCAACACCAGGTATTAAAGTCAGGAACTCTAATTCAATACTTTTAAAGTACAATATGTATTTACCACACAGATTAGGATTTTTACCCATTGTTTGTGGTACTGAACTGATTTTATTTCGAATCCTTTGCATTATCCTAGTTTCGTGGCCCAGATCGGAACTTCCGCTGCCTTTTCTAAAGATTATGTATATTCTTACATCGACGAAAAACAGCATTTTAACTTCCCGTTTTCACTTTTAAACGTTGTGATTGTATATTGTTTCGTTGACGTAGGAAGATACTACACTTTGATCTTTAACTAAAGGCGCATTCCAATATGGTAGGGATCACGAAACTAGGATAGTGCTCTTTTCTTTAAAAAAACAACCGATGTTGTTATATAATTATTCTTTTAAAAAGTGACCCTATCTTTGTTTTTGTAGTCCCCCCCCCCTACACCTAGTGCCCCCTTGTAAAGGGTCCAGTATATATCAGTGTCACAGATGAAACACCATTTTCCCTTAATTTTGATTAATTTCACCAGACAATTATTCGTGGAAAATATTCTCAGCTTGACTATTGTTTGTGGCTAAATACTGGTGGCAAGTATGTGGTCCCTTCTACACAGTATTGCTTTATTTTTGCATCTAATGCTATTCCATGACTGTGGTCCTGTGAGTTTTGACCATATATTATTGCATATTTCTCAGTGGTATGTTACGCCTTAAATTTTCTATCTATATATAAAGTTGTAAATGTTTGTACACTTGACTTGAGAACTATGCATCCTAAACAAAAAATAAAACTATAATCGGATTCAGCACGTCTCAATCTACCTACAGCATACATTTGTCAGGTCGAATTTAGAAAAATGAAAGATTTTCACGTTTTTTCTTTTTTTTTTCATCCGAAAATTATCCAGCCGCCAGTCTTTTTTACTTCTAAAAAGTATGTAATGTGTTTGTCCCCGGGGGTTGGGGATGTGGCCATGTACAAATAGTATCAAGCCAACGGCTGTAGCTATCCACAACGGGGAGGGGGGGGGGTTCTTCCACAGGAACCATTTGAAAACCGTCCTGTAAGGCGGATTTTCAGTTAGATAATTACTGCTTGGTATTCATTTTCATTGTAACGCTTTGAATTGTTTTAAATTAATAATTGCTTGTAATTCGGAATTAGTCTTTGGAGTATGAAATGCAAAAATGAATTAATACTAATTCCGTTGGAGGGACCACAATACTTATACCTTTTTTAGCATTTTCTAATACCTGGGGAGTAAAACAAGCAGCATAAAGTTGTATGTGTCTACTGATTGTACCAAGTTTGTTCCCACTGTGTTGATTGTTTAGACATTGGGCCTTGTTGAATCGTGTTTTTTTCCATTCCCATAAAATCATTGAGTTGGTAGACAGGTAAAGTCGGTCATAGTCAACATAAGGGAGTCTGGAAATACTAAATTCGCACACCATACCTTTGTAGGTATGACTAAATGTATTAGTATTATATTTAGAATCCATGTATGGACGTGATATTGGAAAGCCATTTGACTGTTAAAAAACACTTATGTTTCCTAAAATCTTATTTTAAAGGATTAGAGACAGGGAAAATATCTTGCTGGGTTAATTATGGTCTGTGGTGTTTAAATTTTGTTTTAATGTATTCAGATCACCCTACACACAAGGTGTATAATTGTCTGATACCAATGCTGAATTTAGTACTGCATTAAGTTGTTACGTACACTTTTTAATAGCAAGATGAAGGGTGTTACAAACAACAAAAATGGTGGATATTTAATCAAAATATGACCCATTCGAAGTAATAACATTGTTTCCAACAATTCTCTAATGATAATGCCTATAAAATTCTCTAGGTTTAGTGGTCACAAATTCAGTAAAAGCACAAATTATGGCTTCCCTATTATTGGACCTTTTATTACGGATATGAAGGTCAAACTGCTTGAAAAGATAATCTGTAGGAGAAATGTGAGGTGAATTTGGAGGATAACCTTTTCCTCTAATGATAATAATATACCATATCTATAAAATTGTTTTTAGTGATCACACATAAAGTAAGAGTTATGGCTTCTCTATTGAAGTTCAAAATGCTTGAAAAGACGATAATCTGTCAGATGAATATGGAGGATGCTGCAAGACTTCATATCCCAATTATCTAAGCTTTGACACGGTCAGCTGAGAGGTGTGGAGGTCTGGAACTGTCATAGAGCATTTCATCCGGTTTATGTGGGACCCATATATTTCCAGGCCTGAACCAACGCTGAACAGTTTGCACCATACTGTGTTCACTCCAAACGCTTTGTTGACATTATCTGAATTATGTTCTAATTTGAAATTGTTCTTGAAAATTAGTCTAGCTTCTTTGGTAGATACACTTGCTGTTAGGGCTCAAAAATCTCCCACAAAAATGAATTATATCTCTACATTGAATCTGAAGAAAAAAAATGCAATTTCATAAATCTTTCACTTTAAACATTGTTTAAAAAAAAAAATAATTTCATGTTTAACCTAATAGTAACCCAAATATTTTTTTTCTTGAATGTCCAGAAGTTTGAACAACCCTATAACAGGTTTTTGTAGTACAGGTATACCTTGAATAGCGCGGTAAAAATGTTTGTAATGTTCAAAGTCTTATAATTTAATGTTTTTTGTTTTTTTTTATAGCTAGCTTAGTTATATTAATTCGTACAGCAGAAACCGTACTTTTAAAATTTTTTGCAGTTCTGTTTTTGAGTAACTGTTCAAAATTAATTGTAATTGTTTCTTATAGCGTAATAGTCTGTAGTAACATTCCACATGCATCTATTTTAGGTCATTTGAATGGATTGTCTCCCTTGTATTTGCTAACCTTACAAAATCGTTTCAAGGGAGACAATCTTAAAACATGAAATCAACGAGAATTATTAAACAGGGTTTTTTCCTTCCCTTTTTGTCAGTTATCTCCTTATCTTGTCATGAGATTCAATAATTATAATTGGGCCAAAACAAAAGGTGGCTGACCC
This sequence comes from Architeuthis dux, assembly GCA_006491835.1. Lineage (NCBI taxonomy): Eukaryota > Metazoa > Mollusca > Cephalopoda > Oegopsida > Architeuthidae > Architeuthis > Architeuthis dux. The sequence goes on from VCCN01001112.1 coordinate 3,605,969, forward strand.
CTGTTCCAAGACCTCATTGTGTATGAATTCTGACCTAACAACAATATTACCCCAAAATTTTGGTCTTAGAAGAATTCTAACTTAGACATAAAGTGGCTGAATGTGAGATTCTTCTAAGTTATGAAACCAAGTAATGAGCAAATATTTAGATTTTGATAAATGGCTGTTTTGGGAACAAGCTACAGGTTGTCCCATAAGTAACACACAATTTGTCCCCAAATCAACACCAGTTCGATCTAAAGGAAGCAACTATTGTTGTATAGCGGGGTGTCCTGGACTTGGATAGAAAGGAAACTCAAGACTTTCTTGTAAAAAATATCTGGACATATTTTTATTACACAGCATACATCTTTGTCGGCTGAAGAGTGGGAGAGAGAAGATAAGGAGAACCGCCAGGCTGTCCCGAGCAGGGACAGCGGTGTCGGGCCTTTCGGCTCCACTAATGTCTGTCTGTCTGTCTGCTTTGAGTGTTGGGATTTCTGTCCGCTTCCCAGGGATACACCGTTTGGGTCTGCTTTTATAGTTTCTCTAAGGCCTTACGTGGTGTGATACGATGTCAATCACCATTTCCTGTTTACAACATTAATGCAATATACCCATCTCCCAAGGTGATCAAGGTCACTTACATTTCCGCCACAGGTGGCCGGATACACAAATCATAACACTATTTAATAGTTGCTTCCCTTAGAACTGGCATTCATTTTGGGACAAATCGGGAGTTACTTCTGTGACAACCTATGTAAACATTTTCACTTTTAATGATTTTTCTAATGGTGTGGAAAATAGAACGATAACTTTTTGATATAATTTATATAATATAAATTATATAATAATTGGTTGTACAGTATTAAAAGTAACTTGTAAAAATTCAGGAAAAAATGAATACATATCTAATTTTATGCTAAATTAAACAAGTTTAGAGTTCTTTGAGTTGATTTTAAACCGCTGTTATGTTTTTACACATTTAAGTAGGTTTATAAACTGCTAAATTATGGTTCAAACTGGTTTGTAACCAAATTGAAGAACTCTAGTGGCAGATCCGCAAATTAATAATAAATAATAATGAATGCATTTATATTAA
>VCCN01001112.1:3616014-3631654 GCA_006491835.1 Architeuthis dux
ATAGCGTAGTTTGCATATAGGCTAATCCAGCTATGGTCCTGTAAGAAATAAAAATATGAATATCCCAGAAGTTTTCCAGGCCGTTAACTACGGACCCCCTAGGCTTAAGCCACCTCAGCCTTATAGTATATTTCCGGCCTTGCAAAGCCGGGTTGTTTTTCTATTATGACTCAATTTGGCCGAAATCAATTCTGATGGTAAGTTTTCTTTCTCTTTTTCAGAGTGATCAAGTTCCTGTTGGTAACATTCCTCGAAGTATGACTGTCCTTTGCAAAGGTGAAGTGACCAGACAGACCACCCCAGGGGACCATGTCAGCATTACGGGCGTATCCTTTCTTGTCAGTTTCTTTGTTCGTTAGATCACTTGCGTTAAAATCTTGGCACGGTTGAGCCTGGTAGCGTTTGAGATTAACATTTGTGTTCATTCCCAAGACTGGTTTGAAGATGACACAGTAATTTAGTGCAGCGGAAGTTGAAGGGTGATGGCTACCGATTCTATTTTCTTTAAGTTAAAAATTAAAAGTAATTCTGTGTCTTGTATTTACATTTTTCAGATATCTTTTTAGTTGGGATCAGTGAAGTTGTCAGATTTTTGCAGTTTTGCCTGAAGAGGCTATTGCTGTTAAAAGTTTGAAATAAGGGAAAATATGAACAATAAAGGGCATAGCATTTTGGGGCCCCTTTTGTTAGTCCTATCTGTGATATCTCTCAGCTTGTGAGTGACTGGCAATTATAATTCACTACCATAAGTCGGTATAACTTGAAAGACGATGAACATTTTTAGGTTTCCGTACTTGAAAATAATGAACGTTAACTGCATAAATGTATTTTTTAGCTTCCATTTTTAGGAAGCTTAGATTATTTTCCTCTTTTAGTATTATCCTAAATAATCACCCTCAGACCATCTTGCCTGCTCTCTAACAATTAAGCTAAAGACCATTTCTTTGAACCCTAATGAAAATGTTTGCCTCCTTAACTGAAGCACAGGTTTTTCTTCCGATGATGAAGACTGGTTTTAACCAAATCTCTGCTGGTTTGTTGTCGGACACTTTCCTAGATGCACATGTAAGTATTGTTTGTTTTTTTCCAATCCGACTTGATATTATTTGATGGGGATAATTATTGCAATCTTTTTTGTTGCCTAGAAAGGAGGATCACCCCGACTTGTTGAAACAATCGTCCAAGAATAAATGGATGGAAAGTATACAATGTGCTACAGCACTTTCATCTACATCACTTTAGCAAATATCAGTTTTGTCTAAAATCACATTTATCCCCTCAATATCTCCAAAAGTTCTCAATGACATTTTGTCAAATGGTTGGCCAAGGGCTAAGGAAGAATTGATGACATTTTGGGGTGGATCCAGGGATTATTTTAAAACTTTTGGGAAGGATCCTGGAATTGTTTTCCTGTCAATCAGGTGGGGGGGGTGTATCCCTGGATCCACCCCAAAATTTTACAAATTCTTCCTTAACCCATGGTCAACCATTCAACAAAATGTCATTGAATTTCAATGACAACTTGTGGGGATAAGTGATTTTAGACTAAAGTGATGTAGACTAAAGTGATGTAACCCAGTAAATCATTAGCTTTGTTGGTTCAAATTATGTCAATAGTGTTCGTATGCACAGTGTATCACTGTGATGAACAACATTACTACTATGATTTGCATCAACATGATTCTGTAGCCCATTGTATGCTTTCAATCCTTCCATAATTATTATTAGGTGATTGTTTCACCAAGTTGGAGTGATCCCTCTTTCTAGGTGACATAAAACAAAAGACCCCCGTTTATTGTAAATTCTGTGATTTTCTTCAGTTTCTAATTTATTTATTATTGGGATCCCTGTTTTGTGCAAGGTCTGTCTGCAAAGTACCCAGGCATTTTGAACCTTTCCAGAACCGATTGCATAGCCTCGATGTAATTTTGCAACTGGCAGTACTTCTTATCCCTGCCATTCCCTGCCACACACATAAATGAAATATTACGATGCAAAAACTGTCCCTGCCATTTCTTAATACTACTAGTTCTCAAAAGTTAATGAAACGTGTGGCAGTTTGTTTATGCTTGAAAACTAGTAGTATTAAGTGGCAGGGATAAAAATTACCACCCCCATGGCAACCAATCGGAGGGGGTGGGGCGTGTGTGATGGGGGTTACTTGGTTGGCTGTGACGCCATTGCGTGAGCTTCTGGAACTATGTGACTTGCATTCACACGACCGAGAGTGCCCGTTCTTTGCGTCTTGTGCTGTTTTTTTTGGCAAATCATTGCATCACCCTGCTCATCCAGTTCAGATTTGGCTCCCTGCGACTTCTGTTTTTTCTCAGAGATTTCAGACTGGATGCGATTAAGGAGAACCTGGTGAGGTAGCTGATGGCGACCCCCAAAAGAGGACTTTGCACACTGTTTTGGAATGTGTGGTCCCAAGGGGGTGTGCTTTGAAGGGACTAGGGCGCCACTACCCTAGATATTTTCTTTCTTCCCGGACAGATATCGTTGACATCTTCAAAGAGCTTTCAACAGATTTTCTTCTTGTTCGCATTAATACTTGTCCATTTACTTAGCTGACAGTTACCATAAGTGTACAACAGGCTGATGGCTGCTACTGATACTATAAGCGTGACACGTGGTAGAGAGAGGGGAGAAAATAAAGTTAGGTAATTTAATAAAAGGATAGGAAGGGAGAGTAGAATTAGGTAATTTAATGAGGGATGGAAGAGGGCCTGATGACTGCTACTGATGCTATAAGCCTGACAGACACATCTCTTATGTGTAGCATAAATCTTTGGTGGGACCTGTGAATTTTAATTGAAGCATTTAGTGGTGGAAGTTTATGAAAAATGTTTGACCAAGATAAGGGAATCTGTTCAAATGCTTCATGAAGATTACCAGCTGAATCGTCTGAAGAAGGCTGGAGAGTGTACTGGTTGAAATTTATTAATTTATAAAAAAAACCTGAATTGTCTGCAATAATTCCTGGAACTGATTGCATTTTGTTGTTTTGGTTGTAGAGAATTGTGAAAATGAACAAAACTGAAGATGATGAAATGGATGCCCAAGAATTGACAGAGGAAGAACTAAAGACAGTGGCAGGTTTGTCTATATGCATACTTTTGATTTTTCACTTAACCCTTTTGAGACTCCTAGGATATACTGTATTTACGTGAGGTACAACACTTTCGTCTACATCACTAAGGAAGAATTGCTGAAATTTCTTTTTGATTGAGAGAATTTTATTCAATTTTACTATGGATCCTGGAATTTCTTTTCCCTCTCAATCGAAATAAAATCCTTGGATCCACCCTAAAATTTCATCAATTCTTCCTTAGCCAATAGAAATTAATTGAACTTTTTGAGATTGTTGGGACAAACGTGATTTTAGACAACTGATATTTGCTAAGGTGATCTAGATGAAAGTACTGTAATCCTTATGCGAGAACAATGCAATCTTAAATGCAACTCCCACTTTTTGGAGCTGAAAACCAGTAATATATCTGTTATCCTTTTTTTACACTAGAATATAATGCTGACCCCAATTTTGTCCTTGATTTTGTTATATTAAATTTCTCACATTATACACAAGTAAATACGGTATGTCCCGGGCTTTCTATGACTGCTAGGATATATATATATGCCATGGTTTCAGTGCATAGGCCTACAAAAACAAACTAAAGAGTTAAAACAATTTATTGAGATACAAAATTGTAAAAGAATTTTGAGTTTGCAAGTAATAAAGTGTGGTGGCGGTACCACAGCTGAAGAGACTGTGGCGGTGTGGTTGGAACATCCGGGCTCCCCGCTAATATTTTGCTGCATCAGACACTTTGCATACGGGCACTTGAATCATTCCTTGGCATGATATAAGTGGCCAATTGGGGGAGTGAAAACAATTTGCTTTTGGTTGCAGTCTGACGAACGTTGTTGGTGTAGAGCAAATATTCGAAGGAAAACAGTGTTTGCTGGTGTTGTGCGGAAGAGGTGTCCTGTGAAAGAGACTTTGTGCCCTGCGGTCCTCCCGTTTGAAAGACTTTTCTACTACATAAAGCTTATCGGCTTTTCTATAGACATTAACTAACTTCTTTATTGCTTAATGAGTTAAAAACAAATGGATTTAAAACGATTCCATAGCAACTTGAAAAGAAACAAATCTGACCCTAAATAAGAGAATGAGTGACAGATACAAAAAAATTGATTACCAAAAAAAATCTTATCGTTCGTATGTATTCATGATTTTTATTGTCTTTCACTTTTGTAATGTTTTTGTTTTTTTTCAACTCCAGAGGATGATTTCTATGACAAATTGGCCAGCAGCATAGCACCAGAAATCTATGGTCATGATGATGTAAAGAAAGCCCTTTTGTTGCTGTTGGTGGGAGGTGTTGATAAATCTCCACGAGGCATGAAAATCAGAGGTATGAGGAATCTTACATACTTACAGAGTTGTCGGATCGTTTTTTTTTTTTGTGTTGACAGTTCTTTGAATGCCTGGAAATTTTTTTATCAAGGGAGGTAACCTTTCGATGCAAGAATTGAGGTTACCTCCCTTGAAAATTTGTACTACAGATGTCTCAATTTGACAGTCTTTTTACTCTATTCTTATTGACTAAAAATGTAAAACGTCAACCGTTTTTCGTTTGTTTTTCATTAAAAAAAGGTTTATTCTATAAAGATTTTTTTTCTTAATGATTAGCAAATCTGCGTTTATCATGGTTGTGAGGACACTTGGTCATTACAAGAAAATACTTAAGTAGATATCAAATCTAATAAAAAACAAAGTGTAAAGAATCCTCAAGCTTATATAAAAAAACCAGTGTCCGTTGCTTTGTAATGCATATATATATATATATATATGGTATCACAGAAGTAACTACTGATTTGTCAAGAAATTAATGCCAGAATCTAAGGGAAGCAACTATTAAATTACTAATTGCTTCCCTTAGAACTGGGGGCCGATTTGGGCCTTACTTATGAGACAGCCTGTATATTAAGACAATAGTCCGTAATATGGAAACTGAAAACTTACACATTTACTTCCCTTGCAATAAATTAACTGAATTTCTTTGTTTTTAGTTATCGTATGTGTACACTGAGTACTTGGTTTTTTTGGGTTTTTTTTAAGTGATAGCTTCTTTTTTTTTTTTGTGAAGGACTTGAACGTGACTCGATTGACTGTTATTTTCTTTGCAGGTAACATCAACATTTGTTTGATGGGAGATCCTGGAGTGGCTAAAAGTCAGCTGCTTTCATACATTGACAGATTAGCACCAAGAAGTAAGTTGAAATTTATTTTTAAAACTTAAATCATTTTGCATTTTAAAAACTTTTGTATTCATGTTTTCCTGAAAGAATAACTTTAGTGAAACAAAAGGCTCATTGAACACACACTGTCAAATAATAAAAGTTCAGAGTAATAGAAAAGTTAAAATATTCATTTTTAGTGTTGAGTGCTGTAATAATCTTTAGTCAAGCTTTTTGTGTTCAATGTACAAAGAAAAGGTGAACTTTGTGTGAGGAAAAATGTTTGTGTGAACCAGGGGTCTGCACCTGGCAGGTACTGTGACTGATGGTCTTGTGAGTAGTTTTATAACTACCTGGTGGGTATATGCGATATTCAAGGGTGGCTGATAGATGAGATAGCAACGATCTTCTATTGTATAAAATAGGGGTCTGCAACCTTTTTGCCTCTGGGCGAGATAAATGCTATTAAAAAATGCTTGAAATATGGGAATTATCTATTTAAATATATCTAGTTATGTTTTACCTCGAATCAATGAGTAAATGCTAGAAAATCATTTGTGCTTAACCAAGGATGCCAATTAATAATCAAAGAACACAATTTAGTCGCAATTTATTTCAATCTTTTGAATCTATTTAAAAGATACATAGAATCTTTAAAGCATAAAATGAAAGCATAGTATTTCGATTTTGGCCTGTGGGCCGTGGGTTGCCTACCTCTGGTATAAAAACTAATCAAGATTTGAACAAAAAAACATTCTTTGATGCTGGTTTATTTTATTGAATAATACAACCAAAAAAATGACTATTACAAAGAACCTACCAAATTTCAGTATTTAAAAACAATATTTACATTAATGACTTAATCCTGCAACTTCAGATACGCCATCTGACCTCCTGAGTAGAAGGGGGGGAAAAAGTTTTTATTCATTGACTTCTGATTTTTTAGTTTTGAAACAGGGTCATTAATATTCAAATGGTTCTTTGGACAATTGAATGGATCGGCTGAAATGTCATGTTTACAACACAAGGAGTTCAATCGCCAGATGAACCATTTGGACTTCTGAAATGTTTTTGATTTCCTTTTTACAGTCAAATATATTTCTTAGTGGGGTTATGATGGTAGTTGTATCACCTCTGTTGCCAAATGGGCTTTGGATTTAGTAAAATAACACTCAGCCCGAAATATTACTGATTCAAAGTGAAAATCTGTTCTATTAGTGGGTGGACAAGTGGCCACACACCTTTTTATATTGAAGGTTGCTTATATTTATGTTTAATGTGTGTCTATTGTTTTGTTGTTCAGGTCAGTACACAACTGGACGTGGTTCATCTGGAGTTGGTTTAACTGCAGCTGTAATGAAGGACAATGTAACTGGTGAGATGACCCTGGAAGGGGGTGCCCTTGTCTTGGCTGATAAAGGAATTTGTTGCATTGATGAATTTGATAAAATGATGGATGCTGACAGAACTGCAATTCATGAAGTCATGGAACAACAAACCATTTCCATTGCCAAGGTAAGACAGGGTTTTTTTTGTGGTAAAATTCTATTTTCTGTGCATAAAATGGAGATAACTCTTGTTGGTTTTAAAATGAACTAAGGCTTACAGAAGATTCTCCCCCAGACATGCCAAATTTGGCTTTTTGTTTTTCATTTCTAAATTCTTTTTTTTTCTTTGCCAATGTTTTTTAGTTATGGTCAAGTACATTTTTTTTTCTTAATCATTTTTTTGAATTAACACACATAAAATCTGTCAAAAACCTAAGCTACTTGACCATAATTCATAACTCAAGGCTGTTGCCAAAAAAAAGCTGAATTTGGTTTAATAATTGCCAAATTTGCCAAGTCTGGGGGATAATCCTGTAAGCATTAGTTCATTTTGAGGCCAACAGGAGTTATCTCCATTTTACCCACGGAAACTAAGATTCTACTGGTTTTCTTTTCCCAAATACTAATCAGGAAATTTATATTTAATATATTTACTTTTATCTTTTTCTTTTATAAATTCTAGTAAATTAACATTTCTGAACGTCATCCTCATCCACCTGTCCTTATGTGTATTTTTATATACCGTAACCCAGTGCAGGGTAGGTGGGTGTATCAAGGGCGTGGAGCCCATCCCTCTTCAGAGTTGTCTGTCTCCTAGACTGTTTGCCAACCATAGTTAGAGATCCCAGTGTTCCCTACTATTTACCCATAGCTTGAAAGATAGCTCCATGCCTTTCCTAAGGGTATGTGTAGGTTTTTAGTAATTGAAAAATGCATTTATGCATACAGATTTTAATTTTTAATTCAATTTTTATTTTTTGACTAGAGGACTTGAATTGTTGGGATTGTAGATTCGTAAATATTCAAATCTCTACTTCAGTCTTTTGCCTGAGCCAAGTAGTTTAAGTAATACATCTTTATTTCTTAAGGTATTAATTTTGTAAAAGAAAAGTTACAAACCATGTCAATAAATCAGTGAAGACTTATTTTTAGCTGCATGAAAATATCCTTTCACTGATGTAATTCCCATATTTCTTCTGACCATTAAATATTTTGACACCAATTCTTAAAGGAATTGTGTTGCTAATAAACAAGGTTTCACACTTGATATGCAGTTACCTCCCTTTAATTATGCTCGCTTATCTCCCTTAACTTGGCTTTCTTGCATTGAGGGCCAATTTAAAAAAGACATTCTAGATATATTTTTGATATTTTTTGATTCTGAAATTTAATTGCTAGAAACAAATTTTAGATGAACTGAATGTAAATAGAAATATTGAATTGTAAGTACTTGGGGTGATATTAAGAAATTATTTTGCTTGGTAATAAAGGAATGGTGACTAGAAAAAATGCAAGTGACAAAATGGATCATTTGAACATCTCACTTGAAACAATGTAAGGGGGACAATGTTTAATTGTAAACTTAAAACTAGTCATAATGAATTTATTTTACTAATGAAGTTAAAGATAAAGATGTTAATGTTCACTCATGAATACATAAATTCTTAAATGGATTATTGCTAACGTATTTACTCGGGTCCAATGCAATCTCAAATATGTGATCCCCACTTTTTGAGCTAAAATTCAGTAATATATGTATACTGTATTTCGCCATAATCAGCAGACCCAACTTCAATTTTGAATGAAAGATACATTATCCTGTATATACAAACAGGTTTATAACAATTCTGTTTCCATAGATGATTCGCACATGGACTTTTTAGTTAAAAAGAAACGTGAATTACACATGGTGAAATACTGTATATGTTGTTTTTTTTAATACTTAAATATAATGCTACCCCTCAAGTTTTACCCTAATTTTTCATATCAAATTTCTTGCGTTATACATGGTGATATACAGTAAATCTGTCACGTCACATAAATTCTTGAAGGTATTCCTTTAAAAAAAAAGAAAAGTTGCACTTAACAGCCACACATCTCTTTAATTCTGGATGTTTGCTTGTTCCAAAATGACTCGATAGTTTGTGTATGCACTATCAGATGAATTCACAAAAACCACTGGATGATTAACACTTTTGTCTTGAATTACTTTGATATTCTAACCTCTGAAACGGATCACGTGAAGGGCCCCCCCCCGGTCTGAGGGGGGGGGGGTGTTTAAGTGATCCGACAAAATTGTTTCAAATTTTTGTTGCTGAATGTAGGCTCTTCATTTTGATGAAATGCTTCTTAGAAAAGCCGAATCCTCTCGTCTTATGGCTGCTCTTGGTGTAGATTTCTATTTTGGTCCAAAAGAACAAAGGAAAGAAAATAAGGGCAAAGCTTCGCAGGTTTTCTCATTGTAAATCTGATTCCGCATACTTGTTGTAAAACCGTGGTTAGCAAGCTAGTCTTGAAGACCAGTGTAATGAGCTTGATCCTCACTTGATGCCCCCACTGTTTTGGCCTTGTGCTCAACTAAGTTTTTAAAAAAAATGTTTGAGGCGCCTACAAAGCATGATACAGATATTATTAGCCAGTTATTGTTATCAAAATCAGTCAGTCACAAACGCTTTATGTAAAGTGATCACAATAAGTTGTTTCCTCTATATTCTTTGCTTAACTCTTAGATTCATGAGCTTGATACTTGACAGTGGAACTCTTGTGAATAGTAAAAAAAGAAATAATAGAACTCTTCTGTGAATCAAAAAACAATTAATAAAAAAGGTCAAAGGGGAGTAACTTTAATCATTAGTTATTTCCCTTGGAATTCAATTTTTTTAATATGTATTTAACAGTTAATGTAATCCGCTGTTTATTATCTAAAAAAAAACAAACCACTGTCCTAAAGTGATATCAATGAGTGGCTTCCTCCTTAGTTAGCAAACTTGTCTTGAACAATTCCCTAGATTAGTAAGTTTTATCCTTGCTGGGTGCTCCATTAATGAAGCCTTGTGCCAGACTAAGAAGCTGAACATTGTTAAATAACCACTGTTATCCATTCCTACATGCAAGGATCAGTAATAAAAACAAGAAATTACATAAAATCATTTTAATACCAGTTCCTGAATTTGGCTGAATGAAATTGGCTCCTTTGTTTATAGCAGTGGTTCCCAAACCCTTGGTCGCGACCCAAAATGAGGATCACTGGGTGGTTTAAAAAAACAAAGAATTAGGAAGAAAAAGAATGAATGTTTAAAAAAGAAAATGTTAAATTAAAAAAAAATAGTGCAAAAATATTTACATCACAATTCCAGAATATAAAGCATCATTGAAACACTGGATGAGGAAAATAGTTGTGAATAATAAAGCATCTACAAATGTATGAAACTTCCTGACGTATTCCAGTCTGTTCACGTCCAATACTTCTACTTGATTATTAAAGTAAAATTTATTGGGGAAAAAATTAAATGAAGAAATACTGAAATTGTTTCTGCCATGCCAAAAAAATCCTGTTCAAGGTTGCAGCTAAAAGTTTGGGCAACACTGGTTTATAACCAAATCCTTGAGTAAACCACAAATACTAAATACAATGGAGGTTGACTACATTCTGACCCGAGTTTGAGATTTTAGTAACTTGTTTTATTTTTTTTTCATTTCTTTTCTACTGTCAGTAGGAAGTGAAAAAAGCATTCTTGCTTTCAGTCACGTAGCAGAACTGATATTGGGTTCCATATGACAAATGGTACACATTCAATAGTCTTAAATAAAAGGAAATTTATTTGTGATGACCTAATATAAGGTTGTTTTTTTCATATAAATGATACGCACTTTAATATTTCTCCTTTTTTTTTGTTTTCTAATCTCATCTTGTGTGATCAAATCAATTTTTACGTGAGGGGATATTTTCATGTGTCTGGTATCGAAAATTTTAAAAAGAATTCATGGGGGAATAACTTTTTGTCTTACAATAGTGGGGCCCAATGATTTATGTGTACCTGACCCATTAAGATCTCAGTGTGCCTGAAAATGGTATCAAAGCAAAGTTGCTTCGTATGGCACATGGCACATGAGGCAATGATTTTGTCCCCATTTCTCGAACAAGCCATAGAGACCCATTCATTGTTTGTAGCAATCGTGGGTTTTTACATGGTTGGTGTGCTATCCCGATGCCCAAGATGGACTGCCTTACAGGGCTCCAACTGCCCTGTTATTTATCCATAGCTGGGTGGTGGTGCCTTGCATGGATTCATGCCTTTCCTAAGGATATTAGTACAAAGTGAATGCAAACGGCCCCAGCCAGAGTTTGAACTCTGTTTGCTGATTCCATTCTCAGTGTTGTTAACTGTTAGGCCACCCACACCTCTGCAAATGCCCCCTCCTCCATAAAAAAAAAAAGAAGGAAACTCAACACTGAGTCCCAAGTTTGAATGTCTTGTAAAGCTGTTTATCTGATTTTCTATTTAAATCTTTTGGTTTGAAGAATCTCCATTTATCTTTGTTTTATCTATAAATGAAGCAAGAAAAATGTCAATCTTGAGGAAGAAGATTCTTGTCTTTAGTAAAAAGAAAAACTTGAATGATTTGTCGCATTAAAAATAAAATAAAAATTCTGTCAGGTGAAATTCTGGAATGATTTATAATTGTGGACATTTTGCTGCAGAGTTAAATGATAGCCTTTCTGAAATGAGGCTCATCTGATAAGAAAAGTAAAACTCTGATTTGATTTTTTTTTTTTTTTTTTTTTTTTTTTTTTTTTTTTTTACATCTACCATATCTACTCTTTTTATTTCTGTGGGTGAAGTTGTGGCTCAACGTGTAAAGCTGTTGGCTTCACTAGTTCAGTTCTCTTGAATGTACTTTTGTTGCTCTACTTGTAAAGTCTGTCAGTTGTATTAAGTCAATTAAAGGGAGGTAACTTTTAATGCTAAATATAAATAAATGAATGGCTAACCATTTTAAGATGTGCGTAGTGGCTATCTGTACGCAAAATGGAATTGGCGAAATGTGTTAGTTTTGGCTGAGGCTGCCTATCTTCGCTTTGCACTGTCCTTGGGAAAGGCATGAATCCGCTTCTGCTATGGGTAAAAAGCATGGCAGTTGGAGCTCTTTAGCCCTGGAAGGCAGTCCATCTAAGAGAAGGTTACTGACAGAAAAAAGACTACTACAGCTTGGCAGTTGCTATAGCTGGTCCCAAGCCCGGTTGAGAAATGGGGAGGGTTGGGCATCAGCCGAACACCCCAGTCCCATATCGTTTGGTGATCGGAGTCGCCTGCAGTGTCAGAACAACCTACAATTGTTTCAGGAACAATAAATTTTTTGGAGACAAAAATTGCCCAATATGACATGTCACATGGGAGGATTTATTACTTTTAATATGACCATTTTTCTTTTCTTTTCTTTCAAAACAAATGCTTGTAAAATAGTTTCTTTTATGAAGCATAGCTGGTTGTATACAGTTTTTCCTTTCCCCACCCATAAACCCCTTGCACCCGTTGATATAAAGAATTTTCTCATTTTTAAATTTTTTATTTCTAAAAGTGTTTTATTTGGTTTTTATCGTTATTGTTGTAGGCTGGAATCATGACTAGTTTGAATGCCAGGGTTTCAATCCTAGCTGCGGCCAATCCGGCGTACGGCCGCTACAATCCCAAGAAATCCCTGGAGCAGAACATCCAACTTCCGGCTGCCCTTCTTTCTCGATTTGATCTTCTCTGGTTGATTCAGGATAAACCGGACAGGGAAAATGATCTCAGGTAAGGAAAGGGGGAAATTTCCTTTGTTTGGAAAGGGAGACTTGGCGTGTGTGTCTGTGTCAGATAAGAGAGAAAAATATCTTCTTTTTAAAAAAAAAAAAATCTCTAAGGTGGTGTCTCTCTCTTCTCATAGAGTGCATACCTTTGCTTATTAAAGACAAAAATGAAAATCAGTTTATATATAGCTACAATGAAGGGGAGATAATTGTTATGATTTTCCATATTTCTGACCATTGTTAACCTTAATATATGAATAAACATATTGATATCTCTAAATCTAAAACAAATTCCTGGATCCGCCCCAAATTAAAATCGGTTCTTCCTTAGCTCATGATGCATCCTTCCAAAAATGTCATTGAAATTCATTGAGAACTTTCAGAGATATTGGGTGGATAAACAGGCATATAAACACCAGTGAATACATATACCTCTTCCAACTTGCATTGAATTACATTGAAATTCATTGAGAACTTTTAGAGATAACGTGTGGACGCACACAAATGTATACACATACGTATTCCAACTTTATTGGAAGAGGTAAATAATTTGAAGTATCAAATATTTGAACTCTGAACTTTGAACACCAACATTTATTATAATAGGTTTCCATTATTTAAAAAAAAAAAAAAAAAAAAAAAAAAAATGGTCGATGGTCAAAGATTTCAGAGTGCCAGCTCCTCAGCACTGGTTTGATAATTGCAATGTCCAGGTTGATATCTTAGTAGAAAGCATATCGGGTCCTGCTTCCCCCAAGGTCAGTTGATGAAATCTGTTAAAGCATCAAATGTCTACTTGTGCTGATTTGATTTCACAGGTGCAAGCGACTGGTAGACTTTTGGGAGGAATAATCAGAATGGCCTCGCAGCATTTCCATCTCGAAGACTTTGAAGAAGAAATGCTGATACTACTAGATTCCTATCAATTCCTCTGCTTCGGATTGAAGGCTTCAGTTTGGCATCCTCGTCATCTTTAATTGCTTTTGTGGTGGTAGATTCACAGAATATCCACCAATATTAGCGCCTCGGTAATAGGGGCCCTTTATTCAATTGTACTGCTGAGATAAATTCAGACATTCCCATCTACTAATGTTTCTATTAAACTAGCATAGTAGCTGTCAAAAATAACAGTATTCTTTATGTACTGATCGGCACTTTTGTGTGTTTGAGTATCTTTACGCCCTGCCTAGGATCATAGTGTAGTGTCTGCACTCATTGAAAAGTGTGGATACAGAACATTTGTATATAAATACACACTGGGTGCCTGTTCTAGAGCAATGGTTAGTTAGCTAATCTTGTGACTTTGAGTCTCGGTGAGTGCCCCCATATTTTGGCTTTGTGCCAAACTAGGCTAAGCTTCTACATAAAAAGACATTGGTGTTAATTTGGATAAAGTTAAAAACTTTTAGTTGAACTTTGCCAAGACATGAGTCCTTTGTCAGTGCATGAGGCGAACTTCAGATAAGACGAGACCCCCAATTTCAGTCTGAATTTCATGGTTTTAGCTTGGTGTTTAGTTACTTTTTTTGTAGCTGGGCTATAGGATGACACTGTTTTTTTGTTTTTTTGTGGGGGTGGGGATTCAAGTGTCGTCATATCTACTGAAATATACAGTAATTTATTTTACTGTTCTTTTTCCATTAGAAAGATTTTCATTTTTAATTAGTGGAAGTTTCAATCAATCTTTAGCACTCTGCATTCTTTTTCAAGGGTGTCATGATTTTGTGCACTTAGTAACTTTGAAAGCCTTTAACTTATCTGTTCATGTATGACTGAAATTGACATGACTACACACAGAAATTCAAACACATTGTTTGGCGATCGGAGTCGCCTGCAGTGTCAAGACAAACTTTTTGTTCAGCCAACAAAGTCGCCTACAGAGTGTTAAAGGTTGGATGTGTTTTGAAAATTTTGTCAAACCTTCTCTTCTCTTCTAATCTACAGATTGGCCCAGCATATCACATATGTTCATCAGCACAACACCCAACCTCCCACACAGTTTACTCCACTTGACATGAAATTAATGAGGTAAGTAAATTACAATTTCCACAAAATGAGGTTGGATAAAAACGAAAGGAACTTAAAATAGTTATTTATGAAGTCCCAAATTGCTTCCAAGTTTCATTTACTGGATTTCTTCGTGTCGAAGACGCTATTTTATTTTTATTTCTTTCCCGAAATAAGTCTAAAAAATTTGTCCTGCGTCCTACAGGCCAAAGGTTATTTTTTCATAGGCCTATCCTAACCCCAGAGGGAGATAATCTATCTCGCACAACAATCTGAAGTCCTGTATATGACTGGAATGAAGTGTATAAATTATTAGCTGAAGTACCAGTCTATGCCAAGTTAGATATTTAAGGAGTGTAAAAAAAAGTTTCCCATCACTTTTGACCCGTTAAAGAGTGGTCTCCCTTGTGACCTCAAGGGGGGAAGTACTCCCTTCAGTTTTGAACCCCTTACGGAAGGGGAACAAGTTTCCCTTTACTTTTGGCCCCTTACAGAATTATATATAAACATAAGATATGTATATATTTATACTGCACAGAAAGTAAGAGTCCAGTTTAGCATTATAGTTTCATTGTAAATAGAATCTCCCTCCCTCTAAAACCTTCCTCTAGGTCATTGAGTATGCATGCAAGGTTTGGTTGGTCTGTGCTCATGTTTAGGTGGTTTCTATAGCGTGACAGATGGATGATGTGTCACCTCCAGTGATGCTGTGAAATATAGTATTTTTTCTCAACTTGTGAATAATAAACATTACGAAAAAATTGAAATTCATTGCAATAACAAGAGGAGTAAATCCAATAAACCAGTTATTTGAAGACTGTCATATGAAACCCTCAAAACACTTGCTTCATTGGTAAAAGTTGGCAGTGTATGTTGTTCTCTGCTCTCAAGAGAAGCAAGTTCAATATTAAGAACATTATTCCTCTTAGAGTTTGAATGAAAGAGATGATTGATTACATAATATTTCCTGCGAGGATCTTGAATTACCATAATCAAATTTGCCCAGTTATGCAAGTACCACATGACCGTGCAGGGCTGTTGTAAGCCAACAAAATAGTGGGGCTGCATAGCCAAATATTTGTGCATTTTGTGATAAAAGCATGAAATTTGGTACACCAAAGGCATTCCAAAAGATTTGGATATGGAGCCATCATGAATTTTCAGTATGGCAGCCATTTCAAAACTGCTGCCAGTGATAACTGTTTCCAGATCAATTTTCCTATCAGCAATTGATATATTGAGTTGAATTTATTTACCATACATAGTTTTGGGG
>VCCN01001112.1:3714315-3724315 GCA_006491835.1 Architeuthis dux
TATCTATCTATCTATCTATCTATCTATCCAGTTGTGCTTTTAAATCTATGGATCTGTTCATATCTCCATATTACAAAGAATAGTATTATTGCTGATTATAACCATGAAGATGATTATAATTTCTAATTTCCAGACAATTATGATGAACTATTTTCCCCCTCGCCATGAATCAAGCATCAAATGAATCATGATGGCTGACAATCCTCTAAAAAACGGAGATACGATTGGTTAAGAGCAGAAATGCGCAAATGACTAGTGTATAACTACGCAGGAAACTGGTTCGAGCAGGTCTGGCTAGTCACCCAATAGAAACCATCATGTGACCAACGTCTTTTGGCAGCATGCCACGTTGGGCGTGATCAATTAAAAAATTTGTAAAAAAGGGGTGAGCAATGAATAAATTACTTCTCTTGCCCTTTGTTGCGCAGTGATCACTAAACAAGTCCGAATTTTCAAGATAAATTAAGGGACCGATTTAGCATAAACTTCTATTATAAATTGAATCCCACACCCACACTAAAAGCTTATTTAAGGGGGGTGTTAAAAACAATAAAAAACAACGTTTTTTCTATTCATATTAAGGAGTAATAAGGAGTAAATGTTTAAATTTTCACCCTTCTAGCTCCATTGGTGCCGTCTGTACGCGCGACACTTATATACAGTCTCGCCCATAAATAAGTCCACCCCTACCACTATGTTATAGAAAGTTAATTGTCTTCTAAACCAAACATAGCAGGATTTTATTTTTAGTGGAACATTACAATCAAAACAGATATTATCAGGTATTATTTATGAGCAAACTCTACAGCATTGAAACTCTGTTGCCAAAAATATGAATATGTTGCCGTTCAAAGAAGAGTACAACACTATGAAAAAATACTTTTTGCAACAGAGTTTCAATACTGTTTTGATTTTGATTGTGTAATGTTCCACTAGAAATAATAAAATCCTGCTATCAAACATAGCAGGATTTTATTATTTCTTTGGTTTAGAAGAACATCAACTTTCTATAAAATTGTGGTAGGGGTGTACTCATTTATGGGCAATACTGTACATGCATATATACATACATAGCCAGTCAGAATCACTTAAAAACTGAAGAAACCTATGTTGATTATGTTGACAGTTTTGGAGAGCACGTACCTCTGTCAACGCCATTGTCACTAAAATCTGAATGAAAATCTGTTCATATATAGCTACGATGAAGGGGGGGGGGTAACTGTAAGGATTCCGCCCCAAAATTTAATCAATTCTGCCTTATCCCGTTGCCCATCTTTCGACAAAATGTTATTGAAATTCATTGAAAACCTTTGGAGATATTGTGTGGACAAACATGAGTGAATACATAAATGTATAAAAACAAGAACCATAAGTTCACGTATGCGTCCACCATCTGTGGTAGTAGTTGCAGAAGGCGTAGGAGGAAAAAGAGCAAGTAGTCTTTCTATGAGTCAATTGATTCTCATATTTGTAAAATATTGTTATATTGATATATTCTGCGAGTATTATTTTCAATAAAAATCGTAATTGGTCATTTTTGGCGTGTTTTAGCCATTTGTGGCTTTTTAAATACAAAAATGCTGACCTGGACATTCTATTATGACATCATAGCAGCTGGTAAAAAATGATGTTCTTTTAATGACGTCATACATTTTATTGACATCACACCTCTTCCTTCCTTCCTCTTTATGTTGGTTAACATAATCGTAAACGACCGACCGAAAAGTGTCTTATTGAGATATGAAAAAATAGCCCTCAATTGAAAAAACAAAATCCTGGAACCGCCCTCAAATTTAACTTCGTTGGCAGATGCAAAAAAAGGTAAAGAAACTAATCAAGCGTTTGAGGCTGGCGAGACAAATCAGTTCGCATATTTGTAAAATCTGTGATCACCAACCATATTTCTTTTTAAAAAGCTGACACTACAAGATAGTTATTTTCTATAGTTTTGAGAAGGGTCATTAATATTCAAATGGTTCTTCGGACGATTGAACTCCTTCTTGTTATTTGTGTTGCAAACACGATGTTACGGTCGATCCATTCTTCGGCCTTCTTCAGGTGTAAAATCCGAGTGTGATGGGTCAAACAGAAGTTATGTTTAAAGGGGGGGGCCTTATAGCACATGACCCGGGTGTAACAAGAAAGAGTTCAACCGTCCGAAGAACCATTTGAATACAAAATAGTTTATTGATTAGAAAATGAGATCAGAAAAAAAACACCTGTTCTTCCAATTCTGTTACATCTGCTTTTTCTGCCGTCTACACTCGCCGAGATTTCTCTCAACATCAGCGATTATTGTCCTTCGACATAATTGAAGGATTCACACTATAGAAACGCTATTCTATTGTTATGGTTGTCAGCATAGTTGCCCCTAAGCTGTTCGCGTGCACGCGTGTTTTACAACCAGCGCACAAAAGAAATTAAAGGGGGCACACAAGGTTAGTTACCTAAAATAATGTAGTAATTAATAATTATATTAGGTTGGTGCAAAAATAATTGCGTTTTTTCACCATCAACATTAAAGCAGTAACAGTTATTAATCGAAATAAAAACCTTCAGAATCTACACGTTTTTGCCAACTAGAAACAAGCCTGTTTATTCCGGAAGCATAGAATTCTGGCGTCCAGGAACCGATAAATTCGTCGAAGGCGTTTTGAGCTGCTGCTTGGTTGTTAAAGACCTTCCCTTGCAGGAAGTGGCCGAAATGCTTGAAAAAGTTGTAGTCGGTCGGAGAGAGGACTGGTGAGTAAGTTGGGTGAAGTAGAGTTTCGTAGCATAGTTCGTTCAATTTCTGCAGGTTCATTCGCGCAACATGCGGTCGGGCGTTGTCATAGAGACCGATTGACCAATATTGGACGTAAACGTTTCAGTTCTTGGTGCATTCTGTCTATTTTCTGCGAATACTTCTTGATGGTTTCACCAGGATCCAAGAAGTTGTAGTGGATGATTCCACTTGCCGACCACCAAACAGTGACCATAATCTTCTTTTGATTCAGGTTTTGTTTGGGGAAGTGTTTTCGTGCTTCACCTCTATCTAGCCACTGCGCGGAACGCCGTCGATTGCTGCACAGAATCCTTTTTTCGTCACATGTCACAATGCGATCAAGAAATAGATCGTTTTTGTGGCGCAAAAGAAACACAGAGAAGACTTCGTAACGGCGATTTTTAAAGATGTTCGTTCAGTTCGTGCGGCACCCATTTGTTGAGCTTTTCTGCTTTTAGTCAACGTTTAGTTCCTCCGCAACCCGTCGAGTTCTTTTGCGTGGGTCCGGCACAATAATGGCCCTCCTCATCTTCAAGGCTCTCGTCTCCGTTTCGAAACTGTTGGAACCAACATTGAGCTGTACGTTCGTTGACGGTAACCTGGCCAAATTGCTCGCAATTTCCACAGCTTTACGTCCCATTTTAAACTCATACAACAAAATTGCTCGAATTTGCTTTTTCCCAATTCTTTGATTTGACAGCCTCAAATAAACCAGAATAAATAGTGAAAAATGTCCAGCTTAAATAAATAGAGTGAAATTCACGTTTTAAAAAATATTCGATGAACATAGTTAAATAATAGTTTATTCCAAAATAAGCATCAAAGTTTAAAATAACAAAAACAGGAATTATTTTTGCACCAACCTAATACTTATAATTATAAGTATAATGATATATTATAATTATACTTATTGTAAATAATCTCTTAGCTAACTATTTCTTTTAACTAGTTAATGGATTTGATGTAGTATAATTATGGCAGGTTTCTCAACATTCAGTACAAAGGTTTTATCAAACAATATATTATAGTAAGTATATCAATGAATTTCTAATGGGTTCTCATTATCAAATTAATTGTGGCTGCAAGGCGATTTAAAAGGTTTATTAAAAGTAAATTACTTAAGTGTACATACAACATACATTTTTAATACTAGTGTGAATTTTGAGCTTGATAATTTGTAACACGTGTAGCAATATCTGGATTGATCTTTGACAAATAGAGTCTCAAGTCACCACGACTAACAATATCGAAGCGGTTTCTTTTCTTCGTAAGTATTTGGCTCACTGAATCCCCGTTCTACCAGGTAAGAAGAGGGAAAATCAATGAATGGCAGTTTTGATTTTTTCCAAAGAACAGGAAATTTCCCATACTGGTGCAGCCACATTTCATGATATCCTCTGCAATTCTTCTTCCTGCAAGTCGATTTCTTGTTTTTCAACCTTGCAAATGAATGGATTCATAACCCAGACAGGAATATTCATATCAATCAGATCTCCAAAGCGCTTCTTTTCAATGACTTCAGATGCATACAGTATTCTCTGACAATCCTAGATGGAATAATAATCTTCTATCGAGCTCTTGCTAGGAAGCTGCAAAAAAAGCCCCCTCTTCTGCCAATATTCTGATTGAACAAATCCAGCTTTCTGATGAAATTTGATAAATTGAAGCTGCAAGTTTAACATATTCATTTTATCATAAATGTCAGCTAGATACGCCACATCTCCATGCAGATGAAGAAGTTTCTGGAATAATTCATTATCAACAGATTACTCAAATTCTATTACCGAATCGAATAAATTAAAAATGCGCATTAGGCATGAGCCTTTGGAGAGCCAGTGCAATTCAGTGTGCAGAAGAAGGCAATCAAATTCCTCTTCGCTATCTTGACACAGTTGGAGGAATAATCTACTATTTAATGAATATGCTTGAATCTTATTAACCACCGAAACTGTAACAGAAAGAGTTGAATGGAGGCGCATGTCTAGGCTTTTTAGCAACAAGATGTTGACGATGAACAACACAATGGATTGCAAAAGATTAGGAATTTCCCTTTTCAGTAATGCAATTAATCCAGTATGGCGACCTATCATTGACGGTGCTCCATCTGTTGCACAAGCACTAATGTACGTTATTGGGATATTATTGGACCTAACATACACCTTGAGCTCTTCATAGAATGATTCTCCGTTCGTGTTGGTCTTCACTTCTACAAAACAATATTTCTTCATGTGCTTTCCCCTCTTTGATAAATCGTACATAAGTCATTAACAACGCTTCGTCGTCTCGTACAGTTGATTCACCCAGTTGTATTCCAAATTCATTTTTGCACAACTCTACACACAACTGACATCAGAATCAGTGTTTTTCATTGTGAACAGTGAACGTTTTCGAGTGTTTCCTTCAGTTTGCCAAATACTGCAATGTCACTATCAGCTTTACCTGGATGTTTCTTACGAAGATGAGCTTGATGTCTCAACTGTTTCATAGCCTCATTGGAAAATACTTCTTCGCAAATGAGACACAGCGGCCTTTGCTGATTTGTTGGTAGTGGAATGAAACTGTTTCGTTTTTTTTTTGCCGAAGTCGAGTCTAGGCTGCTGTAAGCCTCTTCAGTAGCACCCTTTGTCAAGCACATCCATATATGGAAGTAAAAACATACTGTATAACACACACATACACACACGCACGCACACACGCGCGCGAGCGCGCACAGAGTGAAAAGACACGAAGAGAAGTTTTCCCTTTTTAATATTCGTACATGGTAGTCATAACAATAATTGCGCATGAGCACGCTTTATTTCCGTTACGGTGCACTAGTTTGAAAACAACAGCAAGAGAGATAATTTTAAATTCTTATTTCCCTTTATCCATAGAATAACAGTAACCCTACAGGGTATTACGCCCAATAGTTTGCCACATGCCAGTTACTTACTTGTATAGAAGAAATGGTTTGCGAAGTAAGCATTTAATGACTGCATAATGCCAATTCCTTCTCGTTTGTAAGCAGATGCTACTAAAGAACAGCCATTTGTAAATCAGAATCATAGATATTTGTGGAATCTCCACAACGCCCTCTTGTGGCTCTGTGGCATACTTCCATATCCTCTAATTTCGAACACTCTAACCAAAGACAAATCTCCCTAATGAGGTATATCTCTTTTTGTGTCTTGGCCTTTCTTTCTGCTCGAGCTCTTTACCTTGACTCTATAGTGCAATATTTTAACGGTGGCAAAAGGCACGTAAAGATGCCCGTGGCTAAATACTGGCCGTGGTATGGTCCAAATTGACTAGCAATTTAGTGTTAGACCTTCTTTAATGTCTTGGACTAGGATCGCGTTTTGGGAACCCAGCAGAATCAAAATTGGAGGAAGAGCTGTAAGGAAAATAAGTGTGTTTGGGGGGAATAACATAGGTAGATAGGGACAAATTCCTATGTAGGAACGCACAGGGCCGCCGAGAGGCATTTCATTAGGCTGGGCAAAGCTGTTTCGCCATTCCCCCTACACACATTTCTCAAAATCCCTCATCCTTTAGCCACCCCGTTTTCATATGCTATAACCCTTTTAGCACGTCATACTGTATATGGTTATTTGTACCGTAACTCCAGTTCACAATTTGTCGCTCACCAATGACCCAACTCTCATTTCTTTTCAAAACGACTTCTGCTTCTAGAACGAGGCCCTGTTCAAAATGCGACTTCGAACACAAGCGATACTTGAAGCTCAAGGCTAGTCGACTACTCAACTATATTCCTCCGTGTATACACTTGGCACTCCCCGAATAAGAAGCGGTAGGAGGTGACGTCGCAGTATTAGTAAGAGTACCCCACAATGGTCAATTCAAATATTTGACATCACTTATCAACAGTCCGATTATCGACAAATTGTATTCTCCTAATGAATGTCTTTAGAATGAATCCTAGACGGGCATAACCTTTCGATAACCGAATTTGCTCTATTCAAACTAAATAATCTTATCAATGGTCTGGTCTCTCTCTCTCTCTCGCTCTCTCGCGCTCTCTCTCTCTCCCCCTTTTTATGATTCACTCTTTCCCTATTAACATTCTCTTTCTACGATGTCAAGAGAAACGCGTTACTTTTTCACTCTCTTGCTGCCGACTCTCAATAAGACTCACGTTTCCGAATACAACGTACAGGCATCGCCATATTATTTTTAAGCCGATAATTTTTGTCTGAGATTCCAGCGACACACATAAGAAAATTCTCTCTCTCTCTCTCTCTCTCTCTCTCTCTCTCTCTCTCTCTCTCTCTCCATGCCGGCTGTGAGTATCGCTGACTAAAGCGCAACAATCAACGTCCAATTGATATCAATAATGCTGGCATTAAAAACCTATTTACTGTCATTGTGCAGTCGATTCTACACAAATATGGCGACCGATTTTGTAGAATTAAAAATGGCGGACGTCTTTTCAAGGTAGCGAGTTTCTTGTTGACGTTTTGTTGGTGTCAGTCTAAGATCTTGGCTCTATAAGTCTCATGCCACAAGCATTGTGTAATTTACCCTGATAAAAATGAAATACTCCAGTCTAGTCAGAGAAGACGATGAATGATTCAGAACTTGCAAACATATCAAAACATTCATTTGAAGTCTATGCAAGACGTTGTTTCTTAGGTTCTGTTACAGTTACCGACGGTAGACATGAATATCGCCACCTTGTGAAAATATATAGAACTACTGTTTGTTATCAAGGTGGCAAAATTAAATGGCACTATTCTCAGCACAGTGAGTAGTTACATGATCTGTCAAATATGTGATTTTATATCTGCAAAAATTCTCGTCTGCCGCTCCAAGGAAAGAATAGACAGGGTGCTATTAGGCTGTTTCACTTGAAATGAATAGTTTTTTACGCTATTTAGAATAAAGCTAACAGAGAAGAATTACAAATGAAATTGCGTTTCTTCAGAGTCAACGTAAATAAAGAAATAATTCGTTGTCATTTTTTAATATTCAAATGTTTTTTTTTTACTGTTGTTTAAATTTTATAATACGACCGTTGAATAATAATAAAAAAAATAAAATTAACGGACAACTGTGTCTGTTTCCGCCGTCATTATGGAGAACGTATTGCCACGGACGAATCGTTGTTATTCGAGGCGTTTGAGTCCGTAACAGCAATGGTGTCTACCCAAGAAATTAGGATATAATGCTGCTCAGACTGCTGATAAAATCAACAAAGCATTTGGAGTAAACACTACTACAGTGCGAACTATTCAGCGTTGGTTCAATAGGTTTAGGTCTGGAAATATGGATACCAGTAATAAACCTCGATGGAGGCCCAAATTTGTTCTTAATGATGAAGAATTATCGACAGCAATGGCCAACGACCCACAAACAACGGTTCGAGCATTTTCTAGAGACTTTAGGACTTCAAAAGCAACCATATTACGTCATCTCAAGGTAATTGGAAAGGTTAAAAACTAAAGGAGATGCTCCATGACAGTCCCACACCCCACACATCTCAACTGACTGTGTCAAAGCTTAAAGAATTGGGATACGAAGTTTTGCAGTATCCTCCATATTCACCTGATTTCTCCTACAGATTATCTTATTTTCAAGGATTTTGAACTTCATAGTTTTGAGCTTAAATAAGAGGGAAGCCATAATTCATGCTTTTACTGAATTTGTAACCACTAGACCTAAATCATTTTTATAGAGATGGCATATCATTAGAGGATTGTTGGAAAAGGTTCATTGCTTCAAATGGGTCATATTTTGAATAAATATCTACCATGTCTCGTTGTTTATGGAGATGCAGGGTGTCTGAGTGGTCAATGGAACGGAGAATACCCTTCGGAAAGGCATGAATTCATCCCTTCCCAGCTATGGGTAAAATAGCACAGGATGAAGTGAGTGATTCCGCTTCGGATGTTTGTCGCCTCTCAGTCTATTTCATATATCTCAAACCGAAACCGAGACAGCCCGGAAAAGATCGGCTGAAGCCGTAGCCTGTGTAAGGGCACTGCTTTGTTGTTTATATCATCTTACTATTCAGAAAACGACATTTGATATGTAACAACCTCATATCAAATTATCCACGTTTCTCTGTTGTGTAATCATTTATCGCATATTTTATGATGAAAAGGTGTAAAGAGTGATCTAGAATGATGTGACAGGTCACTCCGCTCGTCGGATTGGTTTCTATCGGCCAATCGGCCTCTATGCCCACGTTGTGTAATTTTATCTGAAGAAGTCTTTTGGTGGATTTGGTCGAAACGTCGTCGAGTTGAGTGTACTTGGTCACAAAGACGAGAACAATTGGTGTTCTTCAAATGATAGAAAACACATGTTTTAAAAGTATGAAAATATTGCGTTTTATTTCGTCGGGGTTACGACATTGAATTAACCATTCTCTCTGCTTGAGGTGTGGTGTCTTCCCAAGCTACGGTCGGTCGTCCAACTTCTACGTGAGACAGAAGAACTTGTAGCGGCGAAGGATAGCAAAGTTGGTATTGACAGGGAACAGTGATCGCTTGCCTTCTGTCAATAATCACTTCGTCTGGCCTCTTCTTCCCAGCTCTCGGACTTGGTCGGCTTTTCAGGTTTGGTTTTTGGTCGTCAATTCTTATGTTGGAGTGTTCTGACCTCCGACAATCCCTACACCGATACGGCGTCTCAAAAAGGGTTGGTGGGTCGCCAATGTGCAAGCGGCCACGCAGCGTATCAGCAGAGCTCTCCCGGGATGTTCTACCGAAGGCCCAAAATCTCAGGGTATTTATTGAGAGTTGTTAGGAAGATGGCCGGGGCCTGCCCCCCCCCTTGAGATTTTAATTAATGACCCCTATATTATAATCAAATCACTTCCCATGCTATTCCAAATTTGGCGGATCACCCCCATGTCCAGTCCTCGCTTTTCTACAACGTAATTTTATTGGCTTGATTCTCTCTTACTATCACCAAAGAGGTGGGACCACACTCCTTACGTCATATAGCCAACCATTCAAGCGTGTTTACCACACCTATACCCATTTTGCAAGGACGAACCACACCTATACCGTTCTATGACAGGGACTTTCGTCTGTAATCACCAGACCATGCACTAATGAAGCCACACGCTTGCTGACCTCAGGTTCATGGCAACACGAAAAATAAATTTTGTGAGAATTCTTTTCAATTCTACTCCGCTTTATGTGAATGAGCAAAATCTCGAATACACTAACCATTCAAACATTTATGAACACTTTTTATTATTTCAAAGAATACGCGTCCCTTGGTAAT
>VCCN01001112.1:3726815-3731844 GCA_006491835.1 Architeuthis dux
TTTAATTATACTTTTTAATAAAAAACTATATTTTTGGAACCTTTTTGTATGACCTTTTGAGCCTTTGTATACTGTTTAAACACCATCGAACCAAAGATTACCAAACAAATAAATAAACTGCTTAGTCACTCAATAGGAACCGTCATATCACCAACATCTTTTGGTAGCATGCCGTGTTGGGGGTGATCAATTAAAAAGAGGGATGATCAGTGAATAAGTTACTTCTCTCACCTTTTGTTAGATCACTAACAAGTCAGAATTTTCAAAAAACAAGCGGGAACAAACTAGGGACCAATTTAGCATAAACTTACATTGTAAATTGAATTTTTGTACCTCAATAAATTGTTTTAATTTCATAGTTTGTTTTTGTATATTCACTTACTTACCCACTCACTTTTCTGTCAACCACTCTGGCATGCCAGTGATGCGACTGTTTTGACAGGATATCTAACGATGGGTCAGAGCGCAAGGGAGAAATAGATTCATGACTTTCATAAGAGTATTAGCGTTAGCGAACACAAGCAGCGTCAGCAGAAATTCGAATTCGGTTTGCTGATTCTGTTTTGGTGCTGTGTTTGG
Organism: Architeuthis dux; assembly: GCA_006491835.1. Taxonomy (NCBI): domain Eukaryota; kingdom Metazoa; phylum Mollusca; class Cephalopoda; order Oegopsida; family Architeuthidae; genus Architeuthis; species Architeuthis dux. The sequence goes on from VCCN01001112.1 coordinate 3,727,395, forward strand.
GGTACAGCACTTTCGTCTACATCACTTTATGTCTAAAATCACTTGTCCCAACAATACCTCCAAAAGTTCTCAATGAATTTCAATAACATGTTGTCGAATGGTTGGCCTAAGGAAGAATTGGTTGGATCCACCCCAGAATCTCACCAATTCTTCCTTGGCCAATGGCCAATCATTCGATAAAATGTCATTGAAATTCATTGTGAACTTTTGGAGATATTGCTGGGACAAAATTGATTTTAAACCAAAGTGATGTAGACGAAACTGATATTAGCTAAAGTGCTAAAGACGAAAGTACCGTAACCCCTGTTTTTGTGTGCGTGTGCGTGTGCGTGTGTGCCCGCGCGTGTGCGTATGCGTGTGCACGCGCGCGCGTGTGTGTGTGTGTGTGTTCGGTGAGGCAGAAAAGCGTCCAAATATTTGCTGAAATAAAACTTGGGTAATTCGTGCGTAAAGTACGCGCACTGGCAGTAATATATGGTCTTCACTTTCGAATAACTTTTGCACCGCCCCCCTCCCGCCCCCCTGCCTCGAGCATTTGTTTTACCGGTGCTAATGCCATCATCCTCATCAAAACAGATGAGAGCTTAATTACTTGCAGGATTCCATCCAGCTGCAGGAGCCGCACTTGCCAAATGAGTTGGACGATGGGAGGGGGGGGGGCGTCTGATCAGCCCTCCCCTTTCCCTCACGGTCGACCGACCGGCCAGCAGGGCTGCCTAAACAAATTCATCAAACCTACCAATATAACAGCCTAAAACGTACCAAATCTTTATAAAAGTACCAAATCTATAGTACATATTATGTTTGTTGTGTGGATGTATGTTAATCCGACGGAATGTTAGAAGCAATTTGACAATGTGGAAATGAAAGATTGAGAAACGCTTGTTAGATTTCAAACATATTTATTATCTTCAATATAAGACTTTATGCATTTCGCCGTGTAACATACATCATCAGACGAGGTTTGAACATTGCAGAAAAAGTACAGGTATCAAAAGGAAAAAAAACAGGTCTTTTAAACAAAATAGAAACCGTCACGTAACCATCAGCTTTTGGCAGCATGTCGTGTTGTGGGTGACCAATTAAAAAATTGGAAAAAGGAGTGATCAATGAATAAGTTACTTTTCCTACCTTCTGTTGGGAAGTGATCACTAAAAAAGTTTGAATTTTCAAAAAACAAGCGGACACAAATTAGTGATCAATTTAGCATGAACTTACATTGCAAATCGCACCACCCCCACTAAACACCTATTTAGGGAGGAATTTAAAAATAAAAACATTTTTTCTAGACATGGCAAGGAGTAAATGTTGAAATTTTCAGCCCTCTAGCTCCATTGGTGTTGCCTGTACGCGTGATACATACATAGCCAGACAGCAGGCAGACTAACTTGAAAACTGAAGAAACCTATGTTGACAGTTTTGGTGACAGTTTTGGTTGATGGTTTCTAATAAATCTTGCAAGACGTTGTAAAAGACAGGGTCAATTTTGAGGAAATTTCACATGTACAATTTGTGATTTATTTTTTTAGGATAAAAGTCGGTTGAAATATCGTTTCGAATATTTTTAACGGTGCTGCAACCTCCTAAGTCCATTTTTTGTTGGACCCAAAGGACCTACTCATTCCGGAAATTGTTTTTCTTGGTTAAGATTTTCAGCGCTGAATCTGATTGGTCTGAAAAGTCGTCTGCCACATTCTTTGGAATCTGTGGACGTCTGAAACCGGAGATCGAGGAAGAAAGTAAGTCTACAGATATTCAAGAGTCATTTAAGACTGTTATTGTAAACATTGCCTCGAATACCAATTTCCCCATCAAACCAGCTCAGCTTCTGAAAGAAAGAACAACAGATCAGACAGAAATTGACCATTATCCTGAAGATAAAAAGGTCAAATCGTTCTATCAGCTGCTCAAGAAAAAGCATAAAGATGCTTTGTGTCATTAGTAACAACTAAATACAGTGGCACCTCTCTTAACGAAGACAATCCGTTTCACAAAACGTCTCGTTAGATGAAAATTCGTTAAGTGAATAACTAAACCTATGGGATTTCAGTAATTCGTTCCAAATTCTAAAAAAAAAGCAAACTTACTACATTATACTACAGTATTCTTGCTACAGCTTCTCTGCCCTAATCATGAACGTTGACTTAAAAAAGAAGGAAGGAACAAAACAACGTATATTGCTTTCTTTTTCCCCCCTCTGTATACTTGCCTACACGGGTCGCGGATAAGAATACAAAGAGAAATAAAGGACACAGATATTGTATGAAACAACATTAAAAGCGCGTTTCTAGTCTGGTCAGCGCTAAAGAGCAACGAGTTACACGGGCAGGTTATTTTGGCACGTTTCAAAAATGTTTAGCACTTTTTTAGGGAGGTGTATAAAGTTGAGTTTACCAAAAAGATATAAAGGGAGAGAAAATCTAAAGGGAAAAGAGAGGAGGAGGTGTAGAGATTACTCAAAAACTAAGAGAAGTAGAAATGGATTGCCTAAGGGAAGGGGTGAGGTGTGTAGAATCAAAGTTGGGTTAATCATATAAACCTCTGCCTTGTTTTACAAATGTCTAGACGAGTCGTCTCTAGGAGATTTAATGTTGCCAAATCAATTGGGGACCTCTCGCTAAATGAGATTTCGTAGTTTTTGTTTCTCGCAAACTGAAAATATTTCGTTAAGAGATTTCTTTTCGGCATTGGGGCCCCTCGCTAAGTGAAATCTCGTTATAAGAGCCCATCGCTAAGAGAGGTATTTAATATTCAATACTCCGTGACTCAAAAACAAACCCACGGATTTAGATGAAATATTCTCTGTAACTTTCCTTCGACGTGATTGGTCGAAACCCGGTGCCTTTTCCCTTGTAGTCTCTCTTCTGGGATTGGTGAGGTCCTAAATGGTCAACAAAACAACCTATTTTTGTATCGAATAAAAGCCAATGAATACTTGGATTGATTGATTGATAGTTGGATTGAAAGCACAACAAATATTTCTTAATTTTTTCGGAAGAAAGTATCTTAGTAACTTCGAAAGTTTGTTAGTTTAAAAAAAACAACAAAAAAACCTATAAACAACCTATTTTTGTATCGAATGTAAGTAACTTCGAACATTTCAGAGACAGACTAGCGACACCAGTTCAGGCTGGTCTTTTCTTCGATGTCAACACGTGGACTTTGTTTATCTTGGTAACACTGCTGACGTTTCAGTAACGTCATCGGTGTCAAGGAAAAATGCGTCCCTTTTCGATTTGCCAAAGTTTGGGTGCCTGATAGGAAGAAGATCCGGCAAGTGCAACCACTGTTAAAGGCCATAAACTCTGGCTATTGAGTTGTTTAACACTATTGCCTCAGATGCTTTAATCGACCACGACGCTTTTGAATGGAGTGGGATAGATACATCGACAGATGGTTCATTCTCAGTTATGGGAAACAGATACAGGTAACGTAATAATCAACATCTGTACAACCTTGCGGCTAAGGTCCTAACCCAGGCTCCTAATTTCAATTCACAATCCGTAGTCTTGAAATCTTGCACCTGTGAAGTAGATATTTACGTAGTGCATAATATGAGACTATATGAGCTTTTGCACACTTAGCGGTAGTGAGATATGCCATATGTTTACATGATTGGTCATCTGGTCTACGATAATTACATTACTGTCATGTAAACGTATGGCATATCTCAGTACCGCTAAATGTGCAAACGCCCCCATAGTCTCAATTGATGCACTACGTAGATATCTACTTCACAACTGCGAAATTCCAAGACTACGACTTGTGAATTGAAATTAGGAGCCTGGGTTAGGACCTTAGCCGCAGGGTTGTACATATGTGGATTATTACGTTATCTGTATTTGTTTTTCATAATTGAGAATGAACCAGATACGAATTGACCAGGAAAGATTCTGAGATTTGTAGATAAAAATATGGTAGAGGTAATTTGACAATGGGGAAATGAAAGATTGAGAAAAGCGTGTTACGTCTCAAACATATTTATTATCATGAATTTTCACACTGTCAAATTACCTCTACCATTCTGTCGGATTACCTTACATCCACATAACAAATAGGTAAAAATATATAAGATTATATAAGAAATATATGAAATTATCCATAGATATGTAATGAAATACACTCTGGTTGGCTGTGTGTGTTTGTGTGCTCGCGCGTTTTGGGGCGTATGTGACCAAAGGCCCATACCATATTACCGGGGCTGGAAAGGAGGTTGAGCGGCCGACGAGGTCGGAACAAAAGAAAATGCGTTCAACCAACCAGGGTGGTTTTTAAGGGGCCGTGATTTTCAAATCGCGGGCAGTTTAGAATCAGTTAAGATCCGAATCCTACGATCGATGGGTCGAACGAGAGAGGGCTTGGCTCCCCTGCCCGTTAGGGGTGAGTGAGGAGTGAGGAGGAAGAAGCATTGATTTTTGAATTACTATCATCACTGGTAGTGATTCAGCAA
>VCCN01001112.1:3844876-3857811 GCA_006491835.1 Architeuthis dux
CCACCTCCCTCAAGCTATAATTATTATATTTAGTTTGTTCTAGTATATATATACTAGCAGAGTTACCCAGCGTTTCCCGGGCAGAAAAATGCCGAAAGTAAAGAATAAAGAATATTATGGGGAACTGGAGATTGTGATTTGGTGAAGAATCTCGTACCTTGGAGTGGTTGACATGACATTTGTTTTCACCAACCTTCTTATTTGGGTTGTTTTGCTCTGGGAATCAGCCCACCCAGAGGATGGTCACCCAGATTTCTTACTTCGCAGCAAATAAACAAATCACAGATATGAAACTAGAAAACACCCAGAGAGCGCACACCTCTGTCAACGCCGCTGTTAGTAACTATAAACATCATTGAAATCACTTAGTGGATATATCAGAGACGGGGTAGTTAACTGTTTAAATTTCGACTGTTGCATATATTCTTTGATTCAGATATGAATAAGCTGAAAGAGAAATCAATGTAACGAAAAGCCCTGGACTTATAACTACGACATAGGGGAGGTAATTTTACATGGATACACTCCAAATTTTAATCGGTTCTGCCTTCCAGAAATTCATTTATTTTGGAGATATCTTGCGGACAGGAAAGAAATATGGCGATATTAGGACATATAACTGCGACGTAGGGGAGGTAATTGTGGATCAGCTTCAAAATTTAATCAGTGCTTCCTTTGCCTATTTTACACGCTTCCAGAAAATCTGAATTACATCCATTGAGAACTTTTGGAGATATCAATTTATGTTTAATAGCTAAACATTCGGGCTTCATGAAATATACCCCAAAGAAACTAGATTAAATTATTTAAAATATTGGCAATTTCTTTTTCCAAAACAATTAGAAGAAAAGATTATGTAATTTGCATTTCTAAAACAAATACTCGCACAAGTCTAAATATGCAAATTAATCTGCAGTTAAAAGAGAGTACTAACAGGCGTTAACTTGACTAATTGAAAGGGAAAATGGACCCAAGATAGCTGTCAATTGAAATAATGGAAAAGACTATAAAACTCGAGAAAGACATCCAACACCGAATGTGGCAAAAGATGTTGGTTGTTCCCAGTCAAAAATTGTGTCTAAAATTTGGTGCAACTATAAACAAAATGAGCAGATTGTATAAAAGGAAAACATACGGGTAGACTACGAAGAAGACAAACCGTCAGGATAGAAAACTCAAAGCAATCTGCCTTGAAAATGGAAAATGCACAACAAAACAATTGAAAAATAAATGGGTGGGAAACACAGGCAATGATTGTGACGGAACTGTAAGAATTCGTCTTCGACATTCACTGTTTAGTGATAGTCTTTACTTACATCTCTTTCTCTCTTTCTCTCTGTCTCTCTGTCCCGACTTCTATTGTTGTTATTCCATTACACACATACGCACACACACACACACACACAAGAACGCGCGCGCACATACTCACACAGAGACGAATGCATGTAAACTTTTAATTGAAACCTTTTACCCATTCAGTGTGAATGACGAAGATTTCAGTCATTGCAGATTTATGGCTAACTCAATAAAATGTCCGTCTTATTGTGATTGATGGCAACTCAGTTATATCTATGAGTCAGGACTTTAATCTTGCAATGGATTAGTTGCAATGGATGATCTTGCAATGGACAAGAGCTTTTATCTTGCAATGGATAACTATTACTCTTCGCCACCTGTCGTAGTTAATGGGTTAATGCCTATATAGTGTCCAGCCGTGTAGTCTCCTCATTACGGTCAGAATGCTTTGACCAATGGACCTATCGCTTTGATCAATGATGCGTTATCTGTGAACGCGAGGACAAGCCTCGATAATGTCGATCGACCGCTACGAAGTTAATGCTGTTGTTGAGAGAAATTCTTTTCTCTGGTCGACATAACGTCAAAGACTTTATTCAGACGAAATGGTGCTATCTGTAACCCTTCAAGTTTTAGACCAGCGGTTCTGAACTCTCTTCGTGTTATTTACACTTTCGACAAATTCACTCAATAGAAACCGTCTCCTGATCAACTTCGTTGGCAGCATGCCGTGTTGGAGGTGTTCAATTAAAATTTGGAAAAAAGGGATGATCAATGAATAAGTTACTTCTCTCGCCTTTTGTTGGCTAGTGATTACTAAAAAAAAAGTCCGCATTTTCAAAAAAACAAAACAAGCATGACACAAACTGAGGGATCAAATTAGGATAAACTTACATTGCAAATAGAACCCCCTCCCCCAAAAAACTATTTAGAGGGTTAATTTTAAAAACAGACATAATAAGGAGTAGATGTTTAAATTTTCAACCCTCTAGCTCCATTGGTGCGGCCTGTACGCGTGATACATACATAGCCAGTCAACCAGCCGGACCAGCTTAAAAACTGAAGAAACCTATTTTGACAGTTTTGGTGACAGTTTTGGTTGACGGTTTCTAATAGAATTTAAATTATCAGAATGTGTAGTTGCTAGTTTTGCCCAAATTTACATCCTACAGCCAAGAAGTTTACCCCCTGCGGCAAATTTACTCCAGTGTAGGAAGTACTATTTTAGACAATTGACATAACGAGAAAAATGTTTTCAAGTCAGGAAAATATTTTGACTACTAGCATAGTACCCATCAAAAATGTATATATAAATATTTACATATGGATAGATTATACAAATATATATTTAGTATAAATGTACGTATTAATTACAAAAAAAAGAAACACGTATCTCGAATGAAAGTTATTTTTCTATCGATTTTCTACAACTCTTCATATTTTCGGTTTTTTAAAAAGTAATTTTAAAACAATAAGGCAACAGAATTGGGTAACACTAAAGTGAGACATCATCATCATCATTAATAGTAGTAATAGTCAGGTATTACCAGCAGCAGCAGTTGCCTGCGAACACGCAGACACAGCAGCTTCCCATTTTGTGTCTGTGTGTTCGCAGTATCCTTTAGCTCTTTTTCTGTTTGCTTAAGCGTGACAGAGAACCAACAAACACAAAAACATGACAGCGGCTGTTATATAATAATATTTTTAGAAGGGGAATATAATGTAGCAATTGGAGAACAGAGAGAGGGGGCGAGAGAAGAGAGAGAGAAGGGGGGAGATGTGATAAGCAAGACACGATTTATATACGTACAGTAAGGCAAGTACGTTCCACACATCTTCGTTTTTGAAACGAACACGAGTTTAGTCACATTTGAACTTTGAGATTTTGAAGTGGCCCTTTTTGCGTTGTGTTAAGTCCATGCCCTAACCCTGGTTGATGAAATTTTGGTGAAGATCTAAGGATATTCTTTTTCGATTGAGAGGAAAGAAATTCCAGGATCCGTCCCTAAATTTAATAAAGAAATATCTCTAAATCGAAAAGATCCCTGAATCCACCCAAAAATGAGAGAGAGAGAAGGGGGAAGATAGAGAGAGGGTGTGTGGGAGAGAATCGGATTATTTTTTATTCTACTGTAGAATTTAGTATACGTATATCCAATGGCTATTTCTGCTTTCTCGCTTCCTGTGACCAGTTCTAAAATGACGATGATGGTCACTCAATGCTATAAATTCTTTTTATGGCTATTACTGACAGCATAAGCGGGAGCTCGATTTTGAGAGATCCCGTCATTGTTTATTAATTTTCTAGTCAGGGAAGAACCACACCACGCGTTTGCTATGCGCTTATCGACCCATTGACAACGAACTAAACAAATGTCAGTTATCTTTCCAACACCCATTCTATTTCCTTACACCAGGTTTTCTCAGCCCTTTTCTTCCTCTGTACCTCTTGGGCATGCTGACATGTTCCCATATACCCCTATCAAACATTAATAAAAGGATATTGATTTTAATAAGAGCTCCATTTAATGTTAGTGGAAGGTTTGGGAAATATCATCTAAGTTCCTCTTCCAGATTCATAAGATCATCAGTGATTAATCTTATAATTCACCAATTGTCCGTCCGTCGGTCTGTCCGTCTGTATGTGACAGACTAGCGCAAAAACCACACGACATAAGCCCATGAGATTTTCTGTGTGTACGACAGGGACCCCAGAGCATGTTTTTACAAATTAGTTTTTGAAAATAACCCCGCAAAATATGTTGGGTGGGGGGGTCGATTTGTTGACATTCTCAGACTTCCTATCATTAATAGAGAGGGACTGAGATTAAAAGTTGAGGGGGGGGGGCTGAGAGAAAGAGAAGCGATGTTTTCCGAGATCGTAAAAGAAAGTCACAAAAACCATAGAACATAACCGCATGAGATTTTCTGTGTGTACCAATGTGACACCGGTTAACGTTTTTAGCGAATTAGTTTTTGAAAACCACCCCGTCATATGTTGTTGTTTTTTTTTGGGGGGGGGGTCGATTTACAATGTAAATTCATGCCAAAATGGACGCATTCTTGTGCCCACGTTTATTTTTCTGTTAAGCGATGTTTTCCAAGGTCGTGAAAAACCTCTAAAAGTCACAAATATCACTTTTTAAAAACAAATTATCTGATTACCATCTCTCGATTTCTTTTTGTTTACAGCAATTCATCCCGCCCATTAATGCATGAAACAAAGTATGTGTGCACTGAACATTGCACACCTGCCAGTGGGGATCTTCTGATGCTCTAATGGCAACAGTTTGTTACCAACCATCGTCACCACCAGACCTGTAAGCATTAATCAGTGTATTTCTTTTTTATTAGTCTCTCATCTGCTGTACAAAGATATTGTTGAAAATGTTCAAAATGACCACCGTGTAGATTCGCCTATGAGTAACAGAAGTGATAAGAAAATGGGAAAGCGTTTGTGTCATGTCGGCTTTTTAAAAGTTTCGGATTTTGGAGCATTTCTGTTTTCGCATTTTCGGATTGGGGAGGCTCAACCTGTATTTGAAGCTGACCTCTTTTGTTGGAAGGTGCTTTAACGCACAGACTCAGATTCGGTAAACAAGTTTGGAGTTCTCTCCAGGGATAGAACGTTCTTAGGAGAAGTCACATTTTGAATAGGAATAAAATAAAAAAATACGAGGTGAGAGAGTTCGATCAATATGATTATTGATTATTGGACTAGGAAGCGCTTTCATGCAGATGACACACACTCACTTACACACTCTTACATACTCACACACACACACACAGACACACACACAGACACAGAGTCACGCACGTATGTTTATTATATGGATGGCAAATAGAATATTAAAAAAATATATAACTATAATGATTGAATCTTGTCTGAGTCCCCCCACCTCCACGGAATAAGCAAATAAAAAACAGTCAGATTGAACACTTCTATCATTCTTAGAGTTTTTTCCTCGTCTCCTTTTTTTGGCAAACACAAATATGAAGAAGCAAACCTGTAAAGAAAGACAGAAAGAAATTTAAAAAGCGACAGATTTCAAGATATATTTACTTCGTTTCGAACATTTTTTCCTTAAGCAAATAAAACATCTTTGATAAGATAAAAGGCAAAAGAGCATCAAGCAGGCATCATTAATTAATCTAAGAAAAGGGGCTATTGCATTCGCTTGGAACCGTATTTTCTCTAATCTATACTAATATAAGTCATCTGTTTGTTTGTTTGTTCGTGCCTCTTCTCTGATAAAACTACAAGCCCTATCGACCTAATATTCTGCATGTAGACTGAGAAGAGGTCAACTTCCCACATAGGCTATGTGAGGTCGACCTCGGGGGGGTCATTCGATGTCACTAGAGGTCATTTCTAATTGTTGGCCACATTTTTGCACCAAGGATGCTGAAATATTCTCACGTCGAAGATTAAAATCTATATGACGTTGATCTCTGAGGTCATTCAAGGTTATCAGAGGTCATTTCCAGTCATTTTAAAACAATTTTATAAGTTTATAAGTTTTTTGCCATAGTTTTGCACCTATGAAACTGAAATTAGGGGTAAATCTTTTCATGGCCAACCTCATATGCATTTTGAATGTGATTTCATAGGTTACTTGAGGGTCACCAGGGGTATTTTCTGGCCAATTTTCAAACTTGTTGGCCACTATTTCGCTCCAGTCGCTGACATTTATCATATGGGTACATCCTCTCGCGTCGAAGGTAACAGTCTAGGCGGGGTTGATCTTGTGGGTCATTCTAGGTAACTAGAGGTCATTTCTGGTCATTTCTACTCATTTTCCCAAACTTTTGGCAATATTTTGGCTCCTATGAAACTGAAATTTGGCATAGGGCAAATTTGGCAATGCGAAATTGACACCAGGAGTCATTCCAGGTCACCTGGGGTCATTTGTAGACATTTCTAACCATTTTTCAGAGTTGTTGGCCACCTTTTTGCATCTATGGAACTGGAATTTGTCATACGATTAAATTTGTTTACGTCTAAAGCATTTGGCAATGTGATTTGGCCATCAGAGGTCATTCGAGGTCTCCATGTGTCATTTCTGGTCATTTCTAGCCAATTTATTAAGTTGTTGGCCTCAATCTTTCACTTAAGATTCAGAAATTTGGCATAGGGGTTCATCTTTACACGGCGCAAGTTATAAGCAATGATAGGTTGATCCTGGAGGTCAATCGAGGTCACCTGAGGTCTTTTCTGGGCATTACTAGCCAACTAAAGCAATTTCTAGCATAATATTGAGTTTGTTATGAAGTACAAACATATTGTGGACCTGACAAATGGTTGAGCGGATTAGGTCAAATTCAATTGGATAGGTGGTATATTCTTCGGCCATTCTTTTAGGCAGAATCGTCCCAGAGGTCAGTTTTGGATTCAATTAATTTTTTTGGTGCATTTGGCAGCCAAACAATTACATTCTTGGAGGTAAAATAGTAAGTGGGGTTAACCTGGTCAGAAAAAAACATGATAGGATATGTGGTGCTGACCCCCAAGGACATTGGAGGCCAGCACAGATTAATTTTGGATTAAAATAGCTTCGTTGAGCAAAACGAAAGTACTTTAGAGGCTAACAAAATGTTTTTTTTGTTTTGTTTGTAAAAGGTTGTGCAACACTGAGAAACGTTTTCAGACACACATTCTCAATTTTTAACTAGGCACAAGGACTATCTTTTCATGATCGCTGGCCTTTACCTGACTTATCCATGCTTTTCCAATGGACAACTTTATATTGGTTGTTCTAGGGTTGGATCCCCGGACAACCTTTTCATACAGGTAACCAATGGGAGAAGCACTTATGTAGTATATCCAGATGTTCTGTCAAACTAAGGGACGACATCATTTGTTCTGTTTTGTGCACCAGAATATTTCTTCCATTACATGTGTAAATATTGTCTGTTTTCTTTCTCTTTTTTTTGGTTGTGTTGTGTAAGAAGAAAGAACATATTTTTCCTGTTTGGTTGATTTTCAGTTATTTTCCCCACCGGGCAACGCCGGGTATCCCTGCTAGTATATATGTGTAAATATTGTAAATAATCGTCTGTTTTTTTCTTCCGTTTGTTGTGTTGTGTAAGAAGAAATATATCAAAGAACATTTCTTTCCTGTTTGGTTATATTTTCAGTTATTTTCCCCCTGGTAACGCCGGGTATCCCTGTTAGTTCAGTATATTTAGAAGCGTCTGGGATAATGTCTTAAACTAAAAGTGATTCATAGGAAAAAAGTTGGATTTCTTGGTCTGATTCCACTTTGGTTTATGGTCCCTTTATAGGGTACCAAATGATGGACGCACCCACTATAAACGGCTTGCAAACCCATCTCGCTAGCCACAGTACAATAGCTAGTGTCCCAAGGAATACATTTGTACGTATTAAATACTAATTGTATAAGCAGCATTTCAGTCAGTCTCTCTTGCAGTTGCTGAACAAAGCAGAGTCGAATTCGTATGTATGTATATATGTATGTGTGTATGTATGTAGATTTTAACGTCCCTACACAACAAGAATAGAAAAAGAGGTGAACCTAAAAGTTCAGTTGATTCTCATGGCGATAGAATAGTGAGTAACACTGGTTAAACCTGAAAACGAATTTAAAATGGCGAACGGGTCGGCCATTATAATTCGTCAGCTCCGGATACCAAATCTCTAAGCGCCGAGCTGCGGTATTTTTCGTCACTAAACTGCTTTTTATTTTCAGCCTGACCTTTGAGGAATTCGTTCGCTTCAATATTTTGATAAGAACCCCACCGTCACAGTATCAACATGGCTGCCCTATGCGCTGGAGTTTATTCACTTAGAGTCATTTGCCTTTCATGAAAACACAGTCTCCAATGGACGACATCGTCTGCGTCTCTGATTACGCGCGCCAAGATCTTTGAACTTATCTTTCTGTTTGGTATTAAAGTGTAAAGACGCATTAAAACAACCAAACGACTAATTCGACTCGTTCGGCGTTTGCTAGAATAGCTTCGGGGTAAATGTATTGGACTGAAAACCATAAGGTCCAGGGTTCGGGATCAATCATTTTCATACAATCAGTTAAGAAAAGGAAAATTCTATTATAATTTCAGATCAGGAGTAAGCATTTCCGTCCTCGGTTTAAACTTATTCAAAAAAATTCATTATACCCACATATAATCAGAGGCGCGGAATTGCGTAACGATTACCGGCACGGGTTCGAGTTCCGACCTAGGCAGTTTACGTCCATTTCGCACTAACCTAACTAAATGCTGTATTTGTATTACCACTTGCAGTTATTTCGTGTTTCTCCCTCCTTTGGTATCTGCTTTCGGGTTACGGTAATTTCATCTGCATCACTCATCTAAAATCACTTTTGTTGGTCCCAACAATATCTCCAAAAGTTCTCAATGGATTCCAATGACATTTTGTCGAATGGTGGGTCATGGGCGAAGGAAGAATTGATGAAATTCTGGGGTGGATTCAAGGATTTTATTTCAATTGAGAGGGAAGTAATTCCAGGATCCGTCCCAACATTTAATAGAAAATATCTCTCAATCGAAAGAAAAGGCACTGGAGAGCTTTACCGATCCTTGAATTGTGCTGATTTCGACTTTTGTCACGTAACAGTGAACAACACAGATTCAGGGATTTGTCCTAAAATTTAATTAAAAAATATCGCTCAACCGAAAACAATCCCTGGATCCACCCAAAAATGTCATCAATTCTTCCATGGCAAACCATTCGACAAAATGCCATTGGAATTCATTGAGAACTTTTGGGGATATTGTTGGGACAAAAGTGATTTTAGACCAAAGTGGTGTAGGGTTCATAAAAGTACTGGGTTGCAAGGTCCTGCTGACTGGGTCGCAGATTCACAATCAATAAATAAATGAATAAAGAGAAAGTGGGTAAAATATTGGAACCAATGAAATAATTAGGATTTGAAATATAAATTTATCTAATAATCTTATTATTACCTATTTATTTATTGTTATCAATAATTTATTTGTTAAACATTGATAGTAGCCTTGGCATGGTTGAAAAAAGAAAAGAGGCGTTTAATAAGAGAGAGAGAGGGGGGGGAGATGTGATAAGTAAGACACGATTTATATACGTACAGTAAGGCAAGTACGTTCCACACATCTTCGTTTTTGAAACGAACACGAGTTTAGTCGCATTTGAACTTTGAGATTTTGAAGTGGTCCTTTTTGCGTTGTGTTAATAGTAGCCTTTCTGATTTTAAAAAGTGATTTTAGACCAAAATGATTTTAGACGAAACTGACATTTGCTAAAGTGATATAGACGAAAGTGCTGTACCCCCTGCTCTCCTGGCTCTTGCGTGGGAAATTTTTTAAGTAGATTCTCCCCCTCGACACATTTACATATTTGGTTCGGATCGAATGCTATGGAAAACGAATTCGATTGTACCCGACGCCGGAATTATCCGTAGGGGTCAGCTTTCCGTGAGGGGCACATTCAAGGAACAACCTTGACTCACGATTTATTTGATGTGACCAGTTGAACTTGAAAACAGGAAGTATATCTGGTATTGCCAGGCTATAAGTTTAATGGCGTGTGACAAGCGCTCATTGAGGGCCCACCTGGGTAGATGGGCAACAGGGGGAGAGGGGCCGAAGGAAAGTGCGTTCGGGTGGAAAACATCTTTTTCTAAATGCATACATGCACGCGCGTGGTATATGTTTTAGGATAATCAATCTTGATACCATCTTAGGTAGAGGACGTTTATAGTCAGGACCTGCGCTACGCATTAGACAGAACAGGTTATTGCCTAGGGCGCTAAAATCTGGAGGCGCCACACAAATTCTGAACAATTTTTATTAATCCAACTAAAAACACGAAAACTTAGTAATATAATACTGGCTGCTGCAGGGTCAAACCCTACTCCGACTTCTCTTCCGACTGAAGATGATTACTGAAAGTTTTGTATTGTATGTATAATAAATGAAACAAATATAAAAATATATATTCTTTACTATAAATATATAAACAATTTCAGTGTTCTGGACGTTATAAAAAATTAAAATTCTAAAAGGAGATGTTGAAAATGGCCTAAACAGCCGTAACATGTGCATCAGAAGACATACAAAAGACGAAACTACGTTCATAAAAACGTTGATTTTAAAATTTTAAGGTTTAAAAAGAAAAAAAGAAAGATTTTCATAGTTTATTGCTAAAAATTTTAAAAACACCTTAACATTTTAAAATAGTAGTTCCGCCTTGTCTATTGGTGTATGCCTTCTGATGTACATGGTACGGCTGTTTAGGCCATTTTCAACATCCTGGCTACCTGGATAAATGTATTTATTTATTAGAATGAAATAAGCCCATTCGTAATTTGTAGGATATATTTTCGTTAATATATAAGACTTGTCAATTTAGCTCAGTCAGTAAGACACCGATCTCTTGGTCGTGAGTTCAAATCACGGTAGGGGAATGGGGATTTCACATATCGGTTTACACCCCTAATTTTGCTGAGGATGTGTTCTAGTTGTTCTTGCTGATCTTGTTGTTTTTGTTACGGTAGGAAAACAAATTCAACTCCTGACTTTGTCCTGGAGTTTGACAAAAAATAATAATAGTGGTTTACAATTCTTCATCTGCACGGGATTACATGACAAAAGATAACAGTGGCTTAGACGGGTGTAACAATGTGGAGAAAATAACTTTGAGTGTTTCATTGGATTAGAGAGAAGATTTCGTCACCAGAAGAAGCAACAATAGTCCGGGGGCCAGCAGGGTCTAGCGTGCACCCCCCCCCCGATCCTACATTTATGGTACCAAAGTGTTCCTTAGGATGTTCTCTTTCAGAAGAGAACCCCCCCCATGTCTGAAAACCATAATTTAGCCCTTTAAAGTACTCAGATATGTCAACTGGGAGACGAGATATGAAATTCTGTTTTGGGGGGGTGAGTGCAGGCGGCCATTTTGTTTAAGGGAAATTGGGGTGGGCGGTGCACGGTAGCCCCTGCTGGCCCCCGGACTACAATACAAAGCCTTGGGGGTGAGGTGGAACTTTCACCCTTTTCCCCGCTCCACTCCTATCCCGTCCTCGATCCCCACCCCTGTCCCGCAGGTGAGGTCACTCGCTGGACGGGTGGGGTTGGAGCAGGGGGTGGTCGAGGAGAAGGGGGCGCACATTGTAGGGCTGGCCTAGGGCGCTGAATGCCCTGGCGCTGGCCCTCTTTACAGTAGTAGCGTGAGCAACATTAAACCAGATGAGCGGTACTGATTGTGTTTAAAGCCTATATTTGCCAGCTTACCCAACAATGCTTCGATGGCTGAAGTGGACAAACCGCCGAACACAAAACGGTAGCGCGAACAGAGAGGCAATTTTAAAAATTTCTCGAAGATTATCTCTTATGGTATTCTTCCCATTATTGTCAATTTTCACACACACACACACACATATATACACGTACACACACATATATACACGTACACACACATATACACACACGCATAACACACAGCTTAGTTAATAAGTATACGAGGTCTGTTCAGAAAGTATCAGCCAATTTGAATATCTCGAAGACCGGTTGCGCAGCCTTGATGTAACTTGGCATCCTATCAGAGTGGAACTTACTGCGTATGCGTGAACAAACACACTCCCGTGGGGTTACTCAGTAGAGAGTGTGATGCCATTGAGTTGAGCGTGTGTACTGTGTGGCCGTCGTATTCACAATGAGCGATATCGTCATTCTTCACATCTCGTACAGGTTTTTTTGGCAAAACATCGCATCACCCGGGTCTGTCAGCCCTTCCCCTTACAGTCCAGATTTGGCTCCCTCCGACTTCTGTCTTTTCCCCCAAAGAGTTTTCAGACCGTGGACAAGATTAAGGGGAGCGCGGCGAGGCAGATGATGGCGATCCCGAAATAGGACTTTGCAAGGGGCGCTGGGAAAAGAGTGTGAGGTCCTAAACAGAGTATTTTAATGGGGACATTGCCCTAGGAAGGCTATTATGTTAAATGGCTGGGTACTTTCCAACTCCTCTTTTAGTGTAATGGGTAGGTGCTGCCGAAGGGTCGGAATCCCCGGGACTGGACATTATATACTTATTCGTGGCCATAGTACGAATCCTTTGTCAGGTATATGTATGTTGGTTGATTATCATCGCTTGGGCTGAACCACAGTAGAATCACTGTTATTAATTTTGACTAGTTTTTACCTTCATTTTTAGTTGCTTTTTATCACAACTTGCTTATCACGACTCGGACCGTAATCATACGGCAACGAGTAAACAGCCTTATCGGAAATAAAGAATAAGTCCACGATGAGAATCGAACTCACAACCTCTAGTCAGAGGGAGTCCAGTATATAAATTAAATATCGTTGTACTAAAAAAGACTACTAAGTCTCAAATGTAAATCACACGAGAATCATTTTGCATGTTTCCCTGCTCTTGTTTTGGTCAACTGTGACCGGTAAACATTCCATTTTCTTGTCTTTCTCAAAAAAACAAACGCCTAGAAGCGAAACCGGTGGATCTGAGTGCAGTTCGTCGCAGGTGTTCTTTGTCCCTGGCACTCTCGGAGCTGATTAGTTTTCAGAACGTGACAAACATTTCAAATCCCGCGACAACGAGACTCTCTATGAGAATTCGAAGAAAGGAACCAAATAAAGAAACAATATTTTGAAACAAACAC
>VCCN01001112.1:3868644-3879150 GCA_006491835.1 Architeuthis dux
GACAACGCTGAGAAAGGGACGTAACTAATATTTCGCTCTGTCAGTCAGTGACGGCGATCGCCGCTACAGATGCAAACACATTTAAAAAGCGATTGCATCAGGAGGAAAGAAGCTGTTAGATATGGAAGAGTCTGGCTGGAACAACGACAAGATGAGGAAAAAAAGTAGAAACTAATGTCTCGTATAATCAGTCTAATGGTGTAACTCGGTCGGATTTTTTGTCTTCATCTGCCAGGATGATGTTTTCAGACAGATTGAAACGGACGAAATAACAGTGATTTGAAAAGCAAGGAAAAATTCAACTATAAAATTAAAAATAAAATAAAATACAGGCTTCCCCCGATATCCGAAAGTAGAGCATTCGTACGAAACTTTTCGTAAGCCGAAATGGCGTAAAGCGAAGAAGCGATTAGCATTAAGATGGTGATGACGGTATGTTACGCTGAGTCGTCGGTTGGGATTGTGGGAAGTACAGGCTACTGGGGTGTTGGAGAGAGAGAGAGAGAGGAAGAGTGTGCACGCTGCCTCTATAACGGCTCGCTGTAAAACGCTATTTTCGGTTTTCGTCTTTTTTTTTCGTAAAAGCGAAAAAGTGGCGTAAAGCGAACATTTGAAAAGCAGGGGATACCTGTACAGATTCCTCCTGCTATTTGAGAGTAGAGCGTCCTTATGAAACCTTCCGTAAGCCGAAATGGCATAAATCAAAGAAGTAATTACCATTAATTTAGATTGAGAGTTCCCAGATCAAAAACTTGTTTATTAGGACCGTTAACTCCGAGATACCCGATTTCTTTTTTATTCAAACCATAAAATTCTTGAAAATGTTATATATTTTCAGTAATTAGGTGCCCAAGAACCTGTAGAATAATTTTCCTTCTTTGCTTGTTGACATATGATTATTTACATATAAGTGTAAACAAACAATCGGATCGACCGTAACTCACCATTTTTCAATTCCTGTGGTTTTGTCTACATTACAGCCAAATCTCAGAAAAATCGGTCAAGATTTGAGAAAGTTTCCCAATTGTGAACAAAACAACGTTTTTGCTTATAAAATGTAAACAAACAATCGGATCGGCCATAACTCACCATACCCTAGGTAGAATCTCTCTACAAGCCTACATAGAAAATTTCAACAACGACGACATACACCCATAGAGAATGATAGTCCCCAGCGGCTTTTCTTTTCAGACAAAAAGAAAAAACCAGAAGCGTAATACTAAGGAAGTGAAGACAGAGATAATGTAGCAAGGAATCGACATAAACATATGAACGGGAGATCTCGCCAATTCTCTCGCAAAATGAAGAGTAATCACGTGACTTATTACATCTGACATAACATAACGTTTTTTTTGTTTGTTTTTTAAACTTTCATCTTTCAGAAGATAAGAACAAAATGAAAGATGGTATCTCTTCCATTATTTCTTCTCTTTGATCTTCACCGTGTGGCCCGGGATCAGACAGAAGACCTTTTTTCCTTGTTTCACAAAAACCACACCCAATCTCCTAGCCTGGATCGAGTAGCCTGTCTGCAGGGCCGAATTTAACATTGATGAGGCCCAGTGAATAACATTTCCTGGGGTCCCTCCTACTTTTGCATTTAGTTATTATTTTCAAACAAATCAAAACAAACAGGAAATATTCAGAAATTCATTATGATGTTTAATTTAACGTAAAGTCCTTTATGGATCAATAATCTATCTCTATGTAATATAAATCCTCAAACAAATTGAAAATATTTGAAAAAAAAAAAAGAAAATACATATTTGTTGTGGTCCCTAAAATCTTTGGGCCTTGTGCAGCAGCATCGTTTGCACTGCCCAGGGACGGATTTAGACCTTGGGTCCCGGGGGCACTTCAGATTCGGGGGGCTCTCATACATAGAAATTAAAATACACAGCAAATCACAAACATTACACATCAAAATCCGTTTATTGCATGTAATTGGAACTGACAAGTTATACATAACCAGAAAGGTTAAATGAGTTATATATCTCAAGTAAATACATGTATACATATAAATACATGCCAGCAAAACTCCAAGTAGATTTTTAGGTAAGATAAATTTATTTTCGTAACCCATACACCAATTACTGTAGACCCGAATTACAAGCAGTTATTTTTTTAATTTATTTAAAACAAGGTGTTATAATGAAATGAATTCCAAGCAGTAATTATTAATTTATTTCTTATTACAGAAGCTAAAATTGTAATTATTATATTTTTGTCTAGCTAGAATGATAGGCTCTATAAATTCATTTAAAGCCAATCTTTTTTATGGATTTCTCACCTGAAGATGAAGTCTTCGCACATTTCTAAAATATGAAGAAAATGATAGGTGTCAGTGACTTTAACCCGTCACCATTTGTAATCCACCTTCAATTGCTTCAGAAGCAGTTCGAAAAAAAGATTTGAATGATTTACTATCATGGAGTCAATGATTACATTTTTAAAAAATCCTTTTACTTGTCACGTAAATATAACATCTCTAGTGACAGACATTGGGAGACTCATTCAAGTAAAATAAGAAGATCTGGAACTAGAGATTCTGGAAATGCAGAATGACACCGTGCTTTGTAGCAGACGATAACTTTTGGAGTTTGGTTGTAAGAGAAACATTTCCTCTCCTAAAAATTCCTGATTATTCACAGGAGAAAAGGTTTTGTTTTCCTCCCAGACAGCACACTTGAAGATATTCAGATCTTTCCTATTTATCAATCCGGTTCCAACTACTGACAAGACTATTGTGTTACTACCCGAGTGGACTAGACATGGTGAAGCGGAGCAACAAAAATGGAGGACGACAGAAATCTAACTCTGAATCCACGGTGACCGAAATCCTTCCAGATAAAGAGAAGGAATGTGCAGTATGCAACTAATTATTATCAGCAAAGATCGACGACGAAGATAGTGTGAGGGAAGAAAACAAGCTGCTAGAATGCGTTCAAGTTGCTACAAGATTACAGTCTTCATTGGTATTGTACACAATGTGACGTAGCAGCAAAACAACACCATAAGAAGTTAACTGCGTTACAGATGGAAAACACAAAAGTTTGTCAGGATCTAAACACACTAACAACCAAAGTCAACAAAGATGTCATTTAAAGAGGTATGCAGACAGAGCATTACGACAAATTTCAGAAAAACTGAAAAAGGAGTTAAAATCGGAATTGAAAGACGAAATTAAAACCGAAATCAAGGAGGAAGTTACCCAATCAAATGGAGATCATAGTAACCCATGGCAGAATCCAACACCTCATATACCAACGCCTGGCCTGAGGGGAGAAATAATAAATGAAGAAATGAGTGAGATTAGACAGATAAACTTGGTCATGTCTGAGATACCAGAGTCCAATGCCGAGGAGGACCTACAGAAAGCCAAGACTATCATAGAACAAAAACTGAGTATTGAAGCACAAATAGAGAAGGTTGAGAGATGTGGTAAAAGAAAACCAGAAGATGATCCCACTAAACCCAGACTTCTGAAACTATTTAGGAAAGCTAAGATAACCGCAAATTCGACTAAACTCTGCAACTCAACGAGTGAACACATCAAAGCTAAAGTATACAGATCAAACTAAAAAAAACAGCAGCTTGAGTCAAACTTAAGAGAGCAGTTGAGAACCAAGTAACTAAAGAACCCAGACAATGTCTACAACATCACGAAAGACCAGATGATAGAAGACGCACAGCAATAAATTCAAACCACATCCACACCCACACTGAAAACATGCTAAGCATCAATAAGTTGAGCCTGTGTTACAGCAATATTGACAATTCTTTACTATCCAAAATTGATGAACTTCGCATTCAAACAAATCTTAAGAAATATGATATTGTAGCATTGAATGAAATAAAACCAAAGAATGGAAACACCCCAGATACCCGAAACCTTCAGTTAGCAGGTTATACACTATACAGCAATAAGCTAGAGTTAAAAGATACCCGCGATACTGCCCGGCAGTGTTGCCAATTCAAATATTTATTCGCGCTAAATCAACCTCGAAAAAGCGTCAAAAAACGTCAAAATGCACTGAAAACATTGTTAGCCATTTTATGACCATTTAAATGGCTAACAATGGCTAGATTAGTCTAAATGGCTAGAAATGGCTAGAAATGGCTAGAAATGGCTAGATTAGTCTAAGAATGGCTAGAATGGCTGGATTAGTCTTTTAAAATGGCTAGATTAGTCTTGAAGAAGTTGGGGTATCTGGATCCCCCACCATTCCTCCCCTGGCTCGTCGGCTGCTAGATACCATTGAAGGTCATTGTTGGTGACAGATCGAGACCTACCACCAAACATCTCTGAAGACTCTGCAGAATGCAAATTTGTAGAATGCATCAGGGACATCTTTCTATATCAGAACCTTACTGAACCAACTTGATATAGAGAAGGAAGCAGACCTACATTCGACGACCTGTTATTCTCTAGCTATAAAAACAACATCTCCATCATATCCTACAATGACCCACTTGGATTTAGTGACCACCTAACCATAACGTGTACCATAAATGCAAATGTAAAACCAACTGAAAACAACAAAATATTTTACAACTACAATAAAGATAACTACAGAAAAATGAAGACAATGCTAACTATAAACTTGGATGAGCTCTTATCAGATAAGAGTGTACAAGATGCCACAGATTTACTTGAGAAAATGTACAACCAAGTTGTGAATGAATGCATACCTATACAAAGCAACCAGGGCTGGATTAAGACCACAATGGGCCCTACGCCACCCATAATTTTGGGGCCACCATATTAAAATTATATGAGATCTGAACAGTAAGTTTATATTGAGACATAATAAAAATAGTTCATTGATAGGGGAATTCATATTGAAAGATATGTACAAATATGTAAAATAAAGACTTTTGTCGGGACTTATTGTGAGAAAACCGTTCAAAGATGGTTTCAAATGTCATTCAGGAGGTGACATCATTTTCAATTGACGTCAAAACTAAAGCATTCAATCGTTTCTGAGCCATTGTTGAACGAATCATTTTTTTTATTTAAAAAGTTCATAATTCGACAACGTAAGAAATGTAAGAACTATGCAATAAACCATAACAGTTATTTACAAATGTTAAAATAAGGCGTCTCATAATATAAACTAAAAAAAGGGGATTTTACCTATAAAATAATATTTTTTATTCATGTGATAAATGTATTTATTATTTTATGATTAATGTTTGTCCAAAGAGAATAGTGATAAAGTTCTATATTGCTATTTATGTGTGCCCCCCCCCCGAATGTCTTGGGCCCTACGCCGTGGCGTAGTTTGCGTATAGATTAATCCGACGTTGCTAAAAACAAACCTATATGGATGAGCAGTACAGCATACAGACAAGTCAAAAGAAAATACTCAAGCTGGTCGAGATATTTGCATACAAAGCAGCGAGCAACAGACAAGGAATATGCTAAGAATAGGATGAGTCCTCGCATGAAACAAGAAAGACAAGAAGGAACTTCGAGAAGAAACTAGCTAAGAAATGCAGAAACTAATCCAAACATCCACCTGGTTGAACATTAAATCCAGGGGCGGATCCAGGAGGTTTTCCAGGGTCTTCTGGAAGACCTCATCATTTTTCCGAAAATCTTTTTGAGCGTCTTCCAAGTTTTAAATCTTTTCGTCTCAACGCATGACAACCTTCAAGACCCTTAGAATTTTCCCCAAAGTTTTTATTTATACTGTTTTTTGAGCGTCTTCCGAGGTTTCAATCTGTTCGTCCCAACACAAGACCCTTAGCATTTTTTTCTAAAATGTTTATTTATACTGTTTTCTGGTCGTTTTCCGAGTTTTAAATCTTTTCGTCTCAACACATGACAACCTTCAAGACCCTTGGATTTTTTCCGAAAATTTTTATTTATCTGAATTTCAGTAGCTGATATATCATGAAACGCAATTTTAGCCAATCTTGGATACACAATTTTAAAAAAAAACCCTAAAAGCCCCCCCCCCCCATTTTGGAAGACGGTCAGCACAACGGGCTGGATCCGCCCTTGAAATCCACTGGCAAAATTTCTTCCGGCATACAAAATCTAAAGAAATCGGATGGTACACTCACCACCACAGATCAAGAAATCGTTGAAGTCCTAAACCAGCAATACTAAAGCCCCATTCTCAAAAGAAGACACGAGTATCATTCCAATTATTCCTTTAAAGCAACTGAACATTCCCGAGTGGCAGTCATTTAAAGTTTCTGAAGATGAAGTACTCAAGGTACTCAAGGAAGTCAAATAAATCTGCCGGTATTGATGGTAATCATCCGATAGTATTAAAGGAATTGGTCAAACCCATTGACGATAATCTTCGGGAAGAGTTTAGAAGCAGCAGAGCCACCACTCTACTGGCTTCAAGCTATAATCACTCCCAGATCTAAGAAGTAAAAACAGACCAGTATCACCCACATGTCGTCTGTGTAAAATGCTTGAGAAAATAATAGTCAAACAGATCAGCGGAATCAGTATCGGATTAAGGCATGGGATTTAGAAGTTGCAGCCCAGGGGCCTCCGACAGCTGGAGGGCCTCTAGAAATTGAATGAAAAACCATTTCATTTGTGAATGCCGAATCAAAGTATAAGTACTCGAAATCTTGTCTGTTTAAAAAGGATTTCCATTAATATACTGTATATATATTTATTGTAAACATATAATGGCAAAAGACACTGTGTTGTAGATGTTGCAGTAAAATTGTGAAACTGGTGTTTTCATGAAATCCTTAGTTTTACAATCAGTGTAGTAATGGTTAACAAGCTTGGGTTGCTGACCACTACTGTAATGAGTTCGATCCTCGTTGGGTGCCCCACTACTGTGGCCTTGTGACACTACTGTGACACGACTGAAATATTCAAGGATTTCACGAAATCCCTAGTGATTTCATGAAATCCCTAGTGATTTCACGAAATCCCTAGTGATTTCACGAAATCCCTAGTGATTTCACGAAATTACTAGTTTCACAATCTTACTGTAACATCTATGACGGTTTGTGACATCTAAGAACCACTAAAACAGGCCACTCTCATGGCAATGGAAAACGATGTCATAAATAACTTTACAATTTACTGATATTTTGGAGAAATTTGTTTCCAAGAAATTACGCAATGAAAATGTTTGAATTTTAATTGTTATTAGCTTTATAAAACAAATTTAATTTTTCTTTATTTCTTTTCCTTTTGAAAATATCACTGGGAGCCTCATAAGTACATTATAGCCAAGGGACCTACACAATCTTAATTCGACACTGAGCGAAAGTAGAGAAAGACTTAGGTGTATACACAGACAATAAATTCAAATTCTCTGACCACTGTCAAAACAAAATCATCATAGCACATAAAACTCTGTGATACATACTACATACATTCAAATACATTGATGAGAACATATTTCTGCTGCTGTGTAAAGCTGTAGTGCGTTGTGTCACCTCTTTGTAGGGACACGAGTCCATGGCAGAACATATCTCTCTGTCTACAGTTATAAATTCGGTCTTGTTCAAATGAAATAAAATGAATAGACAAATGTATATAACATATATAATTTATTCAAGAACAATAACAATGAAAGATTGAATGAAAGAATGAAAGCTTGTGATGCTTCTTGCATCGAATGTTGTTGTTATTATTATTATTATTATTATTATTATTATTATTATTATTATTATTATTATTATTTTAGTGTCCATAGTTGAATGGAACAAGTGAAGAAATGTTCGGTTTGACTGGAACGAAAGAGTCAATAATTAAGTGCAGTGAGTGTAGGCATATGTATATAATAACACTTGTAGTGTCATGGGTGTATGCATATGTATGTGAGTCAAATCAGGGACTTACTTGCTTGCCGTGGTGAATGTTACGTACATATATACATATGTGTGAGTCACTACTTGCCTGCACGCACAGATGGATGTGTGTGTGAGTGAACAGCCGATGCCGGCAGGCAACGGAAACTGCTACTGACTTGAAATTGTCTGCGGTCTGATATATATAGGAAATAGGCAGGCTCCCACGGGCCTTGGATTTAGATGCATTCTCATTGGTCAAAAAATAGTTGCTGCTGTTGGATAATTGTTGAGTAATCAATTGGCTGTTTGAACTTTGCGCCTTTTCTAAACTTCATTGGCGCGAATTCCGTGGAGCCTATTTTGGTGATATATTTGGAAAATAAATATTTGGAGTTGAGACAGATGATGGAAAAGTGGAGGAACGACAAAGCTTTAGTAAGGCCACACTTAGAGTATAGCTCATGCCTATGGTCTCCACACTTGAAGTTTAATATAGATGCTATAGAGAGGGTATAGAACTAAAATATAAAGTTTAGCACCGTACTACTATAAAACTACCACTTCCTCTACCAATACAGAACCGTCATTTTGAAATCTACGTGACACAACGAGCGCTATTGCTAACAACTTTCAAACATAAAAATAGCATATAATTGAGAACATTAACAATAAATAAATAAAGGTGCAAGTTAAATAGTGTGGTCCCAAGAAGAAGCGCGGTCCCTCCTACAGAGCTAGCAATATTGCTTTATTTTCGTAACCCATATTCGAATTACTGTTCTCCCGAATTACAAGCAGTAATTTTATTAATTTATTTAAAACAATTAAAGGCTTATAATAAAATGAATTCCAAGCAGTAATTATTAATTTATTTCTTATTAAAGAAACTAATTTTTTAAATTATAATATATTTGTATAGAGGGGGGTCCGGGGGCAATTGGCCCCTTCTAAATCCGGCCCTGGCACTGCCTTAAGTACGGACCTGTCTGCCTGCATGTCAAAATCACAGAGTATTTTACTCTTTTTTTTCTAGTTTGTGCTCATAGCATTTCCCCAGGTGGTTTGTGCAATTCCCTGTGTATCGCTATTCCTACTCTGTCGTGTCTATCTTCATACTCTTTTGGGCCGTTTTGCTGACTGATATGGTTGAATGTTTCATTTCTTCTCCATATTGATTTGCTGATTTTATGTGATTTGTCAATCTTTGTCTGTGATATAATTGATTCTGGTGCATTGATTCTGGTGCATTGATTCTAGGCTGCAACAATAAGATTTTCTTTTTCTTTTTAGATGTTCTCTGCGTAGCCATATCCAGGTATTTATTTTTTCAGTGGAGTTATTTTCTTTTCCTGTTAATTTTCACACGGTGCCCTCATTTGTTGTCCTTTTGTCAATCGCTTTGCAGTTTAGAACACTTGTCATTATCCTTCCTATGATATGTTCCTATTTCGTAAACCCTATTACATCAGAATGAACACAGACTTCGATACTGTTGAGAGCTCTTCCTTTTTTCTCTCTTTACAGCGAGCCTGTCGGTATTATTTCTGGGGTGTTGAGCATTGTGCATCGTCATTACTTCCCAGGTCCGTCAATCTAGCGATATTAAAGTTTCTCCTTTGTCCATTGTAGGAATTTCAAAGAATTGGAATTTTTTTTTCTGTTGATTTAAATACGAAGTGCAACATAACTTTTCATAGATTTTGTCCAACAATGGCGCGGAAACAGTAAGCGACGTTTTGCTCTACTTTGACAAATCTGAAATTCAAATCATTATTTTTATTTTTATGACTACTTTTCACCTCCATCTTAATTTATTAGTTGCTTTTTATCGCAACTTTTGCTCAGGCTGATTACCCTCCGGCAGTGAGAAAATAGCGTCGATCAGAAAATAAAGAATAAGCCTCGGGTGGGGTTTGAACACACACCCTTTATGGAGGGAGAACAGTTTACGCCTACCTGCTCTACCAATTGAATAACCAAGACTTATCCAGAAGGCAAAAGTCCAAATCACACACTATAGAACCGTCCTTCATAAAAATAGAAATAAAAATAATGATTCATAATACTTCATCTAATACTAATGAATAAGAGAAAATGTACTGAAATTCTAAATATTAAAACTGGTATTTCGATATCTAATTTCTTCGATTGGAGAAAACTGATTGATTACATTATTTCCGGAATCATTTCTGATCATTGATCATAGATCGATTGGAGATGCACACGGCTAATCAAATATTTGGTCAGAGGAAATTAGGAGCTTTTTTCTTTATTGATTTGAATTCTATCAGAAAATGCCAAATAATTGAGGTTCGCGAAGCTTTCGAACGTAGAATGAATGAAAGGAAGAAAAAAAGAAGAAAAACAAGAGAAAAATATGAATATGAATATTTTTTTCCGTCTGTTAAGTAAAGGAGAAAAGCTGATTGGCTGAAACTGTTCGACCAATGAACAATATGGTTTCGCACCAGTTCATTTGGATAGAGAGATTTGGGTCAGAGTCGATCTTCAATGAACATCTTGATTGATTATTGAACTGGGCGTTGCTTTGTTGATCGAATGGCATGATTTCAAAGGAAATAGACAATAAGACAGAAATAAACGTATGTACACGTAAAAATACAAACGTACACCTACATACATACACTCGTGAAAGCAAATATATATATATATATATATACAGTGCCTTTTGAAAAAACACACGTTGAAACCGGTAAAGGC
>VCCN01001112.1:3923322-3935834 GCA_006491835.1 Architeuthis dux
TATATGACAACGCCGTTTGTAACAGTGTTTGATTGTCCGTCTGTATGTGAGCATTAAATGAACCATTTTATGCAATCCGTTTGGAACTTTAAAAAAAATAATTGAAGTTGTTGCGTTATCACAAGCGCCAGGAAGATGTGGTGATGTTGAGGACTGCGACAACATTTCCAGAAGGACTCTTTCCTCGGATATCATTATCAATGGGCGTATATCCTTGTCTGCTTAAAATAGCGGTAAACTCGGGTCTCTTCAAGACTTAGACCAGGGGTAAGCACCCCGCTGGCCCGCGAGCAAATATTGGGATACTATGCTTATGTTTTGAAGATGCTTTGTGTCTTTTTAAAATATTCAAAAGATGCCTTGATTGAAATAAATAGTGACTAAATTGAGTTCCTTGATTACTAATTGGCATTTTTGGTACAAATGACTTTCCAGCACGCGTTATTCATTGATTTAAAGTAAAAGATAACTGTATTTAAATGGATAATTTCAAACTTTTTCATGGCATTTTTCTGACCCACCTTCCAAGTAGAATAACGCCTGTATTTCTTCTGCCGCCGATGTGTGTGACGTCTCGTCGTTGGGTTGTACATTTACGGGAGCGAACATTCTGTGCAGGGAAATAAAACATTTTGTCCATACCGGAGAAAAGGCTCTCCCACGTGGTTGGATGGAAAGACAGCAAAATTCATTATTTTCAATTGAAAATATGGGTTCGTTTTATTCCCGTTGATAGCTTCGATTCCGGGGCCGGTTGCGGATCACTAGGGGTATTGAATTCTGTTTTTCTGTTAAAAGTTCTAACGAGTTTCTGTACTGAAGGACTGGGCGTGATGATAGTAATCCTAAAATCAAAGCGCCTGGTTTCCTCCTCCTACTCCCTCCCTCCACCCTGACGAGTGAAGAGGGAAGCCCCTAGCTTGTTGACCTGCAGCTACTGTCGAACCCTCACTGCCTCTAAACTGCCGGCCGATTTGAAATCGACGTCCTAAAAAAACCCGGCGAAGCTGATTGGTCGGACGTATTCCCTTTGTTTCACTTGGTCGGGGGTTTGACCTATTTTCTAGCGCTGGGAACATGATATGGCGTTTTGGTCACGTATCACTATAAATCCCCAAAACGTCACCCCTCTGTATCCCCCCTTAGCAAACGAACACACAACTAAAATGTATTTCATTACATCATTAATACGCGAGCCGACGCAAAAAGGTTGCCGACCCCTGGCTTAGATACTCAAAGGAAATTGTACCCCAGTTAGCGAAGGGTTTGGTCGGTTTAAGTCTGTGTGGGTGGCCTAACGGTTAACTGTACGGAGAATGGAATCAGCGAGCCAAATTCAAACTCCGGTTGAGCCGGTTTGCGTTCACTTCGTATTATTGCTCTTGGGAGAGTCATGAATCCATCCCCACTAGCAGTGGGTAAATAACAGAGCAGACTGCGCTCTTAGCAATTAGTCTAGGAGACGCACAACCACTGGAGTGGAGCCCAGCCCCCTTATGGTGGATGGATGCCAACTTTGCCTCCTGCATTCCTATGGACTACATCAGCGAAGCCGATGGGGTATTCTGTCGACCAAGGATCTCCATACACTTCGCCCAGGCTTGCGCCCTGGTGAGGTCACTTCAGTGTTGTTCCGTTGCTTCCGAGACGGAAGGGCGTCGTCTTTTTTGGTTGTTATGCTACACTGTGGAGAATTATATAAGTCACTAATTCAAGCTATTTTTTAAAAAAATTATATGGAATGAATGAATGGCTTGGCTTCACGAACGAAGATTTTCGGGTGGGAGGTTGCACGGGATCATAGACGGTGGGGACTGTGTGCAGAGTAACCTTCCAGCCTGAGCAATGAAGTTTTAAGGTGAAGTGCGACTTGCCCAGGGTCGACCCCCACCCTTTAAACCAAGGGTTTGCATCCTATGGACCACCAGTGTAGCGCGAATAGGAGCAGAGGTCATAGGTTTGACAGGAGTGACCTTCTCCTGACAGATGCCCTAGCCAGCCTTTGTGGGAATGTTCTGACAGGCTGAACGTGAACATCCCGTAGTTCATAAATGCCTGAGCTGGCTATAGAGTTCTACCGATCCTTTGAAGGAGAATCAGGACGGAACGGCTGCCTGAAACTTTGATCACAGATTATCATGATAGTGCGGCTCTCTGCAACTAGGTATACAAAACACACAGATGGTTAGATAGATATTGATATACGAAACAAAACAGAAACGGTTAAGAATCGGATAATACCAAATAGCTAAATAATTATAAACAATTTATAAAGTATTTACATATGAGACCTAGTAGTCTTTTATAAATTAATGTTTATTATTGAATGAAGTATTGTAATGCACTATTTTTATTAAAACTAGTAAAAATGTAATAAAAATGTATAAAGTAATGTTATGTGCTTCGTAGCAATGTAGTTACATATAAATAAAATAATAAAAAAATCAACTAAAACCATAAAGATTTAATTTTTCCCCAAAATGACAAATTTACAGAATGAAGATTTTATTGATTGAAAGCAACAACATTTACATAAGAAAAATACATTTTCATAATTTTATAAATAATTCTTTATTCATCATATATACAATACAAAGGTTGCAGTAATCATCTTCAGTCGAAATAGAAGTAGGAGTGGAGTTTGACACTGCAGCAGCCAGGCTTGTTTCTTCTTATGATTAAGTATTGGTTTCTTGGACTGCATTAAATTTTGGAATGTGAGTTATTGGTTTCAATTCCTGCATGCAGTTGGTCAATCAGTATGTAACCTGCACAGATGACAGTACAGTATGATACTTGATAGTTTTATTCACAGGAATATATTATCAAATAGAATTCTTTTCTAATTAGCCATTTGGTATTTGGCGAATTTGAACAAAAAAAACTCCCAACCCAGCATTCGTAAATTAATTGCATCCTAATAAATAAATACACTTGTGCTAAAATATATATCTGTATAATTTATCATACATTCATACATAACAGAAATAATCCCGTCATTTTTG
Source organism: Architeuthis dux (assembly GCA_006491835.1). NCBI lineage: Eukaryota > Metazoa > Mollusca > Cephalopoda > Oegopsida > Architeuthidae > Architeuthis > Architeuthis dux. The sequence continues at coordinate 3,926,328 of VCCN01001112.1, forward strand.
ACAGGTATTATGCTAGTAGATAAATAAACAAATAATCACATTCTGATTACGTCCTTTAAAAACCGTTGTTTCCTTAGAGTAGTGGTTCCCAACATTTCAAGGTCATTCCCACTTTTGTCAATAGGATTACTCGTTTCCCTCTTCAATTTAAGTAAGTTGCAACAAAGAATAATTCAAAATAATTATTTTGTTTTGTGTATAATTAGACAGCTTCATACTAAGAATTAGCTTAATTTTCTAATTGTACAGCTGCTGCTGTGTATTTGCTACTCAAAGAAAGCAATCGAAAATAATTAGGAACACATCATTTGAAATTCCAATTTTTACCAAAAAGATAAGAATGTTGCTATCGTAACTGATATACATATCAACGTGACCTATGTTCTTGTTTGTTGGTACTAGTTCTTCGATGTGTGGGTCTATTAGTGAGGGAGGACACCGTAAAGCATTTTAATAAACAACACTGGTAGGGAAAATTCAGACCTTTGGTTGCACTTATACTCCATCTTGCATCACACATCCCACTACCCTTAAGCCAAGATCAAAGTGTAGTATCTGTTCTTTGAACCCGCCATGGCCTCGAAGTTCAGAGAACCACGGCCCTTCGGGGGTCCTTGCGGCATGGTCGGGTATCGTCCTGGGAGAAGTTGCGCAGGATATCGAAACCTTTGGCTAGGATCAAAGTGGAGTATATGTGCTTCGAAACTGCCATGGCCATCGGGGGTCCTTGTGGCATGCTCGGGTATCTCCGGATGTCTTGGAGAAGTTGCACAGGATATCTTGGCCTGCTGGTCGGGGTACGATCACCATTAGGATGCTCGGGATTCGTACTGAGAAGCTTTTGACCACTGACCAGCATTTGTCTCAGTGACAGGGATTTGGGATTCTCCCCCCTCAAGTCTCTAGTCACGGGGACATGGGATCTCCCCGCCCCCTACTGAATTCGGCACTAAATGACCGACCAAGGGTCGATGTGCCGTTAAACAAAACAAACAATCAATCAATCAATACCTTTTAAGCCAAAAACATCACTACAACTTTCTTTTTTTTTTTTTTTACCTAATAGCCTTATTCCTCCTCTTGGACCCCCCCCCCGGTTGGGAACCACCGCCTTAGAGCTTCGAAATGACGTCCGTTTTTCTTTGGTTTTCAGATTTCCAAAACCTTCTCCTAACCAGTGTTGCCAATTTAGCGCGTTTCGTGTTTTGGCATTGCAAAAAGCGCTAAATTAGCGCGTTTTCGCCTAAAACATTTTGGCCATTTTCTGGCTATTTTTGAATATTTTTAGCGTCTTTTTGGCAATTTAAAAAAATTTAGCGCTTTTTTAGCAGTCAAACTAGCGCGAAAATATTTTTTGAGTTGGCAACACTGCTCCTATCTAACCAACGAGCAACCTAGGCCACGTGACTTCAACTATCTCGCAAATTCTGTCGAAATTAACCTTCGTTGATTGGACAATTTGAATTGCAGCCTTACGTCGTAAATTTCTGTGCTTCACCTTTGACATGAAACAGCAAATAGGTATTTGTATGTGAGCGGATAATTGTCTCTTGGATCTCTTGTCGAGGCATCGATGGTGTTTCTATTGACATAATTGGACGGACATTAGGATAGGGCCGGTCCTTTTGTTTGTCGCTGTCTTCTTTGAACTGTGTATAATCGAATTACCGAGCGGACAGCTTCACACAACGTATATCCAATATTATACCGCTTGTTCCTACCTGCGTTCGAGTGTTAAGCTTTCAGTTATGACATAAGGGAAACGGTAGGTAGATTAATAATAGGGTAGGAAGAGAGTAGAGAAAAGAAAAGTTAGGTACTTTTAATAAAAGTGTAAGAGAGCATAAGAGGAGGTTAGGAAGAGAGGCAGGAAAGATGGTTTATTGATAGGGTAGGAAAATCTTTGCGTATGAAATCAATCCATGTTTGTATAACCCTTTCGATAAAAACAGGCAACGGTGATTGGAAGGGATAATGGAGAGAATAAGAAGATACAGACAAATGGGGTGAGCAGAGGCAGGAGATTACGGATAATCTTAGTTGTCAACACCCGTGTAATTTCCACGTGTTCAGCTAGTTTTAATGAATGGTTGTGATTATCAATATGGGCTACATCACTTTCGTCCACATCAGTTTTGTCTACATCACTTTGGTCTAAAATCTCTTTTGTCCCAACAATATCTCCAAAAGTTTTCAATGACATTTTGTCAAATAGGCTAAGGAAGAATTGATGAAATTTTGGTGTGGATCCAAGGATTTTTTCGATTGAGAGATATTTTATTAAATTTTGTAGTTTGTTCCCTCTCCATCGGAAAATAATCCCTGGATCCACCCCCAAATTCCACCAATTCTTCTTTAGCCCATGTCCCACCATTCGACAAAATGTCATTGAGAACGTTTGAAGATATTGTGGGGACAAGTGATTTAGACGAAAGTACCGTAACCCATCAATATCACCATTTCATCATCATAATTGTCCGCCTGTTGTTGTAAGTGTAAGACATGGGGGAGTGATGTGCCTTACCCTGCCACGCTGGACCATGACGTGTTGGCAGGGAGTGGAGGGATCTTAGTTTGGCAGCTCGGTCTTGGCCTCCTCGAGAACGTAGAACGTACTCCGTACAGTCCTAGACCTCTTCATTGCACGTGAGCTTCTTGATTATATCCGTTTAAAAAAAAAATCAACTTGTTTTCTTAGTGCTCCAAAAATGACATCTGTTTGTTTTTATTGTCGGATTCCAAATAAATAATGAATGGAAAAAAAAACTAGATAAAACAATCACATTTTGATTACATCCGCTAAGACTCTGATATTCTTAGAGCTTTGAAAATGACATCAGTTGTCTTTGATTGCCAGACGCCAAAATCGATTTATCAATAGAATAGTAGTTATCATAGGGTTGTTGTTCTATTCTTGTCTATTCTATATTAATACTTAATATAATTTGCGAGCTGTCAGTCTGTCTGTCTGACACGGCGATGCCCCCTCTCCTGAAATTGTTTTATCCAAAAATATCTAGCTGTTCCAGAAAGAAATTATCCAAAATTGAGGCGAAAGATTATCTAGATATCAGGGCCTGAACTTTACCAAATATTTAAAAAAATATAAAGATTTAGCCAAAATAAGCTAAAAATATCTGAGCCTCATCAAAAAGAAATATCTAAAATGATATCTAAAAACAATTTTATATCTAAACGCAACAAAAGAATTATCTAGATTTGGATATCAGTTTAGATACTTTATATCTAATATGTAAAAACAGGGGGATTTGCCAAAATGTTGATAGTTGGCAAAATCTAGATATTTTGAAAAATATCTAAAAAATCTGAGCTTCGTCAAAAAAGTATCTAAACTTATAACCGATATCTAAAAACAATTTCTTATATCTAAACGCAACAAAAATATCTAAATTTAGATATAAAAATATGAAATTCAGAGAAAGTATAATTTTATATCCGATAATGATAATTATGAAGACCATTTTTAATTGGGAACCTATATTTGCTCGGAAACTGTCGTTAGCTCGGGTAGAGCAGAGCTGTGTATAAAGCAGCTACCAAGGTGGACGCGAGTTCGATACCCGCATGACGCTCGTTTCTTTATTTATTTACACGATTTAGGCCGCTCGTTTCGCAATCGAGTCAAACCGGTGCCGAGCAAATGTAGGTTCCCAATTAAAAATGTCTTTATAATTATCATATATAAAAAAATATCTAAACTGGCAACACTGCTGTTACAACAAACGGAAAGAGAGGAATAGGGTATTGCGAACACACGAACATGTTGTGCATGTGTTCGTTAGGCTGCTGGCTACTGATAACTACCACTATTGTTGCTGATGTGTCAATTTCGTTTTTTTACCCAAAATGAATACAAAATGTTTAGTTAACAATACCTTAGGTTAACCTTTCAAATTACTGTGTAAACATACTGACACAGAGCAGTTTTAGGTATACCGTTAGTAAAACAACGGGTATTTACTAGTTAACCACTTATTTGTGACATCTGAGCGAAGCAGTCAGTCTAGGAAAGTTTTTAATAGCCTCATACTAATATGTACAACACGTTTGCGTTATAATGAACAGCAGGGGGTGGCTGCTGGAGTGTTACCAGAAATAACCAACCGAAAACACTTTAATCACAACTCTAGCTGATGATAAATGTGATAGGAGTATCAGGGAAATCATGTTGCAGTGATTCTTGTGTTTGTCATGCAGGCTATAAGGAGAGTTGCCCCAACCGCACGGGTGCTCTATATATACGGCCTTGTGAAAATATAAGCCCCCCCTCCACAAATGGCTTTAAAGGTAAATGCAACCCTCGTTGTCCAGCCTTACTTTAGCCAGAACTTGAATTAACAAAAAACTGGGGGATAAATGAGTGTAATTCAGGCAAATGCGTCCCCCCCTTAATATTCCCGTCTGAAATAATGTTACACATTACTGTGTGTTCCGAAAAAATACGAACAATGAAGATTTAGAATAACTTTTTATTTTTATTGCATTGAAATTTTGAACTTAAATTTTACTGCAGAAACGACAGATGCGCTAAAACATTTTATGAGTTCCTACGCTTCTGTTGTGTGACCTCACCAACGATTTGAAAAAGCTTGGTTGAAACCGAAATTCAAGGGGTTCTTTCTTCCTTGTCGACACACAGTTGAAAGAGAGTAACCCTTCTGTCTTTGGACCCAACATTGCAAACGGTCAGTGAATGTGTCGTTTGATTTTTCCATGTGGTGAAGGGATGTGATGTACGTAAATAAATCGAATCAGCTAGCGCGGATTGGTGCCAGCTCAGTGACCGGCTCTGGTTCCTTCCCAGCAGGAACCAAGCCTTTTTCAAATCGTCCGTGTGGTCACACAACAGAAGCGTAAGAACTCAGATTTTATGGAAAGGTTTTAGCCCATCTGTAGTTTCTACAGTTAAAATTTCAGTTCAAAATCTCAATACAATGAAAAGCTATTCTAAATTTTCATTGTGCGTATTTTTTCGGAACACATACGGTAGCTTATATATGTGTGATATATAATGCATGTGTGTGCACGCGCTTGCTTATACCCTGGAAAACATGTCGAGAGGGCGACATGGCCAATTGGATGACAGATCAAAAAATGAAATTAACGAAGTTGTTTCGAATTCTGTTCTGCTGATCGTTAGTGTCATTTCATGTTTTGGGTAAAAAGAAAAAGTTTCTTTGTGCCCTCTTCTATCGACAGTCAGTGTTTTACATCAAAAAATCTTTTAAATAAAAATCTGTAACATTGAGCATTTAACCCCGGAAGCGGGAATCTAACTGTGTACCCTTAATTTCTGTTTTTCGTTTTTGTATACCGTATTTCCCAGCGCTGAGGACGCAGTGGCCTCAAAGACGCACCCTAATTTTGACTTTTAGAAGAAAAAAAATCTCCTCCCGTCTTATTAAACTACCTAACTTTCTTTTCTTCACTCTCCCTTCCTACCGCATCTGTCAGAGTTATAGTATAAGTAGCAGCCATCAGCCGAGCCTGTTGTATACGTATAACCGTCAGCGAAGCGATGGGTCATGGACTAGATTACATAAATATTCTATCGTAGTTTCCATGTATTTATTAATATTTTCTGAATCTTATGGAATTAATTTAAATACAACCAATTCAAAAGTATAAGCAAACACAAATAATCTTCATTTATGATGAACACTAGCAGGGATACCTGGCGTTGCCCGATGGGAAAAATAACTGAAAATATAACCAAACAGGGAAAATATGTTCTTTGATATATTTATTCTTGCACAACACAACCAATGAAATAAACAGACACTTATTTACACATGCAAAAGTAGCTGAAACGGAAGAAATATTAAAAAAAGATGGCGTCCCTTAGTTCGGCAGGTCATCTGGCTACACTACATAAGTGCTTCTGCCATTGGGTGCCAATATAAAAAGGTGGTCCGGGGATCCAACCCTAGAACAGCCAATATAAAGTTGTCCATGGGAAAAGCATGGATACGTCAGGTAAAGGCCACCGATCATGAGAGATTGTCCTTGTGCCTTGTTAAAATTTTATAATTTTGGTTTGAAAACGTTTCTCAGGGTTGCACAACGTTTTACAAACAACAGATTTGTTTAGCCTCCTCCAAGGTTATTTCGTTTTGCTCCCAAAAGCTATTGTAATCCAAAATTAACCTGTCCTGGCCTACAATGATCTTGGGGTCAGCACCACCTATCCTGTCATAATCTTTCTGTCCAGGTTAAACCAAACTTGCTAAATTACCTCCAAGAATGTAATTGTTTGGCTGCAAAATGAACAAGATTTTTTTAATTTAATCCCAAACTGACCACTAAGTAAAAGAATAGTCGAAATTTACCACCTACCCAAATGAAATTGACCTTATCAGCTCGGCCATTAGGTAAAAAAAAAAAGGTTTGTACTTCATAACAAACTCAAAATTGCGCTATAAATTGCTTTAGTTGGCTAGAATAAACCTTTCATTGCCTATAACTTTCATCGTGTAAAAATGAATTCCAGTGCCAAATATCTGTATTCTAAATGCAAAATGGTGGCCAACAATTCTGAAAATTGGCTATAAATGACCTCTGGTGACCTCGAATGACCTATGTGGAAAGTTGACCTCTTCTCGGTCTACGGTCTGCAGAATATTAGGTCGATAGGGCTTATAGGTTTTGCGGAGAAGTGGCACGGACCAACAAACAAAAAGGGTGCTCAAATATTAGTATAGCTGATTTATATTCTATAAATTATATTAAAAATATATCGTTTTATTATCAACTCTATCAGAAGAAATTCTGTTGTCCGGCATTTTCTGTGGTCCGGCAATGGCGGGATTTTATTATCTAGTTCGATCACTGAAGTTAAGCAGCGTCGAGCCTGATCACTACTTAGATGGGCGACCGTTTGGGAACATCAGGTATAGCAAGCATTAAAACCGACCTTGTGTCGAATTCTCTCCTCGTTGGGATGTAGTTAAATGACTACAACTGTATTTTGTTGCGACTCATGAAGACTGCCAAATCTGCCGGTGAGTCTTCGCTAACTGAAATTTCAGAAATTTTAGACTCGTCATTATTGCGTCACTTGCATTTGGGTCATGAAACCAATTTTGGCTTTCGAATGAAGTGGGTTACACTACGTCGTCGTTGTGAGAGCAACGTTGTTACGGGAACGAGTGCGCATGCGCGTCTTTCCATTTCTTTCTTTCTGTCATTAGTCAAACATCAAAATTGCACTTAGATAACACGATCTGAAGGACTGCACAGAGCCGAGAATTGACCTTTTCCAAAAGAGTCAAGTTTTAAAATAACCCAGGAAATAGCTGATCTGTTAGTCTCCATTTTTACACATTCCTGGAAGTCTGTTATGTCATTCGTACTGAGTCCAATCAGTTGACAGAGAATCAAGCCCACAAGGTTGTAAACTGGTGAAGCCCCATCCCCGCCACGTCTCCCCCGGTAATCGGGTGACGATCAGAAACACTCTCCTGATGTTCGCTACTCGCTTGTAGACATGAGACCGAACTTTATATCATCACCTCATTCAAATGAGAAACCTTGACATGGACTGACTGACGTTTGATGGATCAAAATATATCGATCTAAGTCAGTGGTTCTCAAACATTTATTGTATGACGGCACACTAAGAAATATATTTGACTTACGCAGCGCGCCAACTGTTTACTTCATTAAAATATGAATATTATATCATCGGCCGTTATAAGTCCACTGCTGGACAAAGGCCTTTCCCGTCTCCTTCCATGATGACCTAGATTGTGCTAACCTCTGCCACGTCTTACCGGCAAACTTTTCTATCTCGTCCCTCCATCATGTCTGGTCTTTTCCTACTTCATTTACTGTTCCATGGGCACCAATCGGTTAGTCTTCCCCCCCCCCCATCTATTGTCATTTCTTCTTGCTAGGTGGCCAGCCCATCTCTACTTTTGCTGCTTAATTACTTGTATAATATCCTTCACTCTAGTCTTCTCTCTGATCCATGTTGATCTTTTCCTATCTCTTAGAGTTATCTCTAGCATTGCTCTTTCCATGGATCTCTGTGCTATTCTAAGTTGGTTTTCAGCTCGTTTTGTTAATTTCCATGTTTCGCATCCGTAAGTCATGGCTGGTATTATGCAACCGTTATATACTTTACGCTTTAAGCACATTGGTAAGGTGCTTTTCAAAATGTCTCTATTCATACCGAATGCTTTCCAACCTATCGTTATGCGTCGCTTTATTTCGCAGTCATGGTCTTTCTCTAACTTTATTACATTTCCTAAGTAGATGTATTCATCAATCTCTTCTAAAGCAAAGCCTCTCCTTCCATCTTTATGGTCTTTTGGGGGACTTTATCCTTGAACATTACTTTCGTATGCTTTGTGAATACTGTGCAAATTACTATGTTAGAAAAACACACTTTGACTAACATTACTATTTCAATGTATTGTAGAAATGAAATGAATTAGACAAAAACATTTCAGTAGTCAATAAACGAAAACTCGAAATGCATGTGACGAGAAATCTTCATTTTTTTTTAATACTTCACCGGGTTGATATACACAACTTATATGAATGATTTAAAAAATATAAGTATAATACTTTACTAAATTGAATAAAATACTACTAAGTCAAACAATTTTCATATAGTTGGTCGCTAATTCACTTTCGCAACACCAATCTGTCAGACGATATGAAAGTGCGGGGGCCAACCTAGGGACCAGCCAAAATTATGGGCGGCCGTGGCCCCCTCTGCCACTGGTGCTCTACGTATCGTGCGGCTTGAATTCAGAATTGTCCTTATCCTAGACTGGTTTCCAACCATAGCTGAAGAGCCAGTCTTCGCTGCTATTTACCCATAGCTGAGGGTAAGGAGAAGAGATGGATTCATGCCTTTCCCAAGAGCAGTAGTTCGATGTGAACGCAAACGCTTTCGGTCGGAGTTTGAACTCGGTTCGCCGAATCTATTTTCTGAGCTGCTAACCGTTAGGCTACCAGTATCTTCATAGTTTCCGTAGCAGCGGTCCAAGTCCAATGAAAATCGCACACTTACCGACCAAAACAGGATTTTCAAATGTCTGTTTCTCATGGATATCAGAAACGGAAGACTTTGATTAGCTTAGATTAGGCATGGGCAACCTTTTCGAGCAGCGGGCCGCCTGAGATATTGCTAATCATAAACCGGGCCACAAATTCACTGTCAGAATAATTTTTAGAATGTTAGGAACTGTTTTACTAACAACATAGCTTGCATGCACCATTTCGCTGGGCTGTTTGCCTTTTAGAAAAAAGCGTATTTAGGCTATCGATCTGTTTCTTTAGTGTTTCTGATATCTCCTTTAAATTTATCAAACCCGAGAATGTTTAGTTGTGTAATGACGCTTAACGTTAAATTCTTTAAATGCGGAGTGGGATTCAGAACATATTAGACAAATTGGTCTGTTCTCTACTTCAACAAAGTAATCATGTGTCCACTTATTCTGGAATTTTCTCATTTCTTCAAAAAAAAGGTTCCCT
>VCCN01001112.1:3961345-3973228 GCA_006491835.1 Architeuthis dux
TATTATACACACACACATAGTGTAAATAAATGTTGAGGTCTCATCAATTTCATCCGAGCTTTTATTAAAAAGTGACTGAACTCGTTTAAGAGGAATAGTCCATTGTTTCAAATGGTGTGTAGAAGATATTCTTATCAGCAAAATTGTTACATTTAAGTGGGAAATTCCATGGTTACAAACAGAAAGAAGTCCCACTGTTCGTTATAAAGATGAGATAATTGCTGCTGCTGCTGCTCCTCCTCTTTGTTATCCCGATCCCACCACCAGGTTGTGAAATGGACCGTTGAATGTTCCATATTACCTTTGTTTTCCCCCGTTATGTGAAGTGTAAGCGCACGACTGAGAGATGGGAATCAATCCGGTTGACCAATGAAAGGAAGTTAGACTTCGAAGGCCGGTTTCACATTACATTCATTAGTGATGGAGGCGCATAAAATAGGCTGAGTCATCTCAGGTATTGGCTCTGTAAAAATGGTGGTGCCGTAGATGCTTGGTGGGGGTCGGAAAGAGAAGGGAGTCAGTCAGTTGCAGGGTGGGGGTTCTAGAGACTGTTTCTGTGGCCTTCCGTCGCAGTCAGGGCAACCGTGTAATTGGAGAAGAATTCAAAATGGCGTGTCACTCGTTATGCGAGGAAGTTGATTCTCGAACTGCCCGACTTTGTCTTCTTCTGCACGGGATCAAATTCAAGCGGGGCAGACGGGGGAAAGGAACTGAGCCAAATTCGGTTGCACTTTTCACGGGAGGTCAAAGGTGAACCCCATTGTCGGCCAATCGAATGAGGATATAGAGATGACGGCTGCAAAATTTTGACAGAATTTTAATGGGTGTGGGGGTTCATCACTCATGTGCCTCATCGGTGAGGCTTCTCTCTACACATTTATCTGGGAGAGAGAGAAAAAAATGACAAATCACCGTATTTGCCGGCCGATAAGATGCATGGTTTGCAAGACTATTTGGCGGACTACCTCTTACTGCAACTCGCCCAAGCCTCATAACCATGCCCGTCGCTAAGGGGGGGACCTGGCCCCTTCTGGAAATCACTTGCCCCCCCCCCCAGTGAATGTGATGTGAATAATCTTTGAGCTAATTTTTACAATATAAACCATTTTTACGATACATCTCCAGCACTTGAAACTGCTTCACCTTATTTCATCATACACTCTTTTTTTTTTTTTTTTTTTTTTTGATGTTGTTTTGTCAAAGCGAAAAAAGTGCTAAATTAGGGCAGGCGTGCTTAAACATTTCGCCATTTTTTTTTTTTTGCCATTTTTAGCATCTTTTTTGGTGTGATTTTGGCCATTATTTTGGGGGTATTTAAAAAAAAAGATTATCGCTTTTTTTTACCAACACTGAGCACTTTTACTCGCTGCCCCGCTGTACCCTGGCGACGGGCCTGCCCATAACTGTCCATTTCAAACTTCCGTATGTGGCCTTCTAGTCATATTACCAGGGTTTGGGATGCGGTGTAATATTTGCATAGATTTTTAAAAAAAATGTAATTCTACGTCTCATATGCCGACAATTAGGGTAAATCCACAATTCCTATGCCAGCTGATAAATAAATGCCTTTTATTGAGCGACTTTTGACCATCTATACTTGCTTGTTTTTCTTCAGTCGTACAGGAAGGGGCTGACAATTGAACGGCCTTAAGTACTAATTAAACGCCGGGTCGGGGAGACTCTTTACAATAAATTAAAAGATGACAAAATGATTTAAAGGCAACGCAGACTGTTCTTCCGTTTATAGTTTAGCACGTACTTTTAAAATCGGCAACACGTGAATTTCAATTCAAATTTTGAAAACAATCTTGAACTGTTTAAAAGAACACGCTTTTTCTTTCGTTTAAAAAAAAAAGAACTAAATTGATTTGTTGGATGGATGCTAAATTTTGAATTTGACAGGAAGCCATTTTCTTTTCCCCTCAACAGAAAAATATTTATCAAATTGAACCTTTTGAACGTATCTGTCACAAAGAGATATATGAATATTTACTAAGCTTAGCCTTTGGGTCATTTCCAAAATAAATATGTTCAGCCATGATTTTATAATATAAGTCAACGAAAATCGTATTTAGCAAACGAGTTGCGACAAGAGATGGAAAAATTTGCCAGAATGAAAGGCGTTCTCTGATCTTAAATACAACTTTAAGATTATTTTTGTCTGAATTTCTTTGAGGAATTATCATTATTATATACTGATTTACAGACTAGCATCCTCATATTAGTTGTTATAGTCACAACGTTTCGGCTGTTGTACACTCTAGCTTTCTTCACAAGGGCCACACTAGTCTGAGTAAATCAGTGTATAATAATGATTTTGACCTATCGTTTTTATCAAAGAAAATCCGATGAGAAAGAATGTCATGTATTTATGCTAGATTTTGTCTGAATTTCTAAAAAGAAATTTTGTTTACTCCCATCACATTCGGATATTACACCTGAAGAATGGATCGGCCGAAACGTTGTGTTTACAACACCAACAAAAAGGAGTTCAATCGTCCGAAGAACTATTTGAATATTAATGACCCTTCTCAAAACTACAGACTTCAGTTGGTTTGTTTTGCTTGTTTATTCCCGTAGACACATTGCGGAGCATAGGGCCGCAACTACTCTGCTGTGGTTTCAGTATCTGAGTTGCTAGCCCCGCGTCCTTTACCCAGGCTTGTGATCATCTATGACGAGTGCCAAGCTGTAGGTATTCTGTCAAAGCAATCTTCTCCTACATAGACTGCCTTACGGGGCTAAAGGACTCCAACTGCTCTGCTATTTACCCATAGCTGAGTGGAGAAGTGGATTCATGCCTTTCCCAAGGGCATTACTGCCAAGTGAACATAAACAGCCTCGCCCGAAACTCGAACTGCTGATTCCGTTCCAGTAATCGTTCCGCCACTCCGCACCACATATCAATGGATATATATGTACAATAAAGCTTTGATACGAAAATGTTTCGTTTGATGAGTGTTTGTAAAGAGACTAATTGACTGGACAAAATGGTTGAAACAGACGATAGGCAATCCGTGGGACTGTTGCAGCATTTGATATAAAGTCTTCAAGTTTTCGCTTCGGCGTTCTTACCCACCACATGACGCTTATTGTTGTTATAACTGGTCCGGCAATCACTCCCCCCATCCCGCCACACAGGACCAGCAATCACTCTCCCATCCCGCCACACAAATGGCATACACTTGTAATATTGGATATAGCAATCATTGTGTGGGTAGTAATTATTGAAAGAAAATTGCCACCCTCTCTTGGCAATGGAGCCTTAGTCTGACACATGGTTATAAGAGAAGAGCGAACAGCGAGGGTGAGGATCGAATATTTAGCATGACCATACGACAGATATATAGCTATACAGCAGGCACGCCCTTTATATCGACAGCGGTCGTTTGGTGCAACCCTCAGAGACTATGCTATCGACCTGGCTGAATGACGTCCATGCAAAAACGCGAGCAGAGATCAAAAGATTGCACTTTTGAATGGAGAATTGACATCACTCATTTCCATTTCTCGAAACCAATACAAAGTTGTAGCAGAAAGGAAGTTGGCCTATTGTGTATCGTTAGTCAACTTCTGGGTGTTTCGAACGGAATTTGTGTGGCACTTACAGAAGGGGGTAGGCGATCCTTCTTGTTTTGTCAGGACAAACAAGGACAGAGTTTACAATGGAAATAACAAAACCCATCCCTTCTCACTGCTGCGTTGGATAACTGACCCCTTACATAATGACATCTATGTTTTTGTTAGAATTACTATTAGAAATTGCTGTATGAAAATATTTTTTTTTTTTGATAAAAAAAATATTAAAGTAAATTTATTGAACTATAAGAAATAACGCTAATATGCGTCCTTGGCTCAATGGGTCACTATGGACAGTGACAGCTTAGAACGAGCCGCAGTTTATGCACTCTCTAGTCCTTTACCTGATAACCAACACCCGAATATATCCTTTTGCTCCACCCTAGAAAAGTGTGATCGGTCGCCCATGCCCTCCGGCCTTCTTCAGGTGTCTGTCGTAGTTGTGTATGATTTGCTTTTAACACCCCCCGCCCCCAAACAGCTCTACAAATCGTAGAATGGACACACATGTGGGACAAAGGCAACACGCCACAAAAGCCACATGTGCGTCGTGTGGCAGTGAATGTATTCCACTCCTCCCTGCAACAAAACTTTGCAGATAACTTGTAGGCTACAGATTGTCTTTTATCTATTCAACTTACTTCCATCTTTTTGTTTCAATCAGCACGTTCACCGACCATTTTCAGACAATAAATCCACCACATTTTCTTCCAAGAATCGGTTTTACAAATTTGGGCTTACTATTTTTGAAAATAGTTAAGGAGTAATTTTTAAAATTACTCCTTAAGGGTCAAGTGGTTCCAATGGAAGCATTGACACAGTTCTACTTTATGCTCAACTAACATCGGACCTGTAAAAAAAATGACGGGATTATTTGTGTGGATCAGCACTTCCGAATTACTTCACTTGGTCGGCATGGCCTCACTCATTGGAAAAAGCAAACCTGGCATTCATGACACAATCCAAGCATCTATCATGGGGGAATCTGTTTACCTACCTTGACTTTGCCCAGATCCTAGTGGCTTTTTGCTTCAAACATCAGGGTGTGCACTTCACCATTGCACTAACAAGTAGGGGTCAAGTAATCAATTTAAAGCTTTCAATGCAATGGTGAGGTGATCATATAATCAAGGCAAAGCTTTCAATGCCGTATCATTTGCACTGCAATGGTGAGGTATTCGTGTAATCTAGGCAAAGACTTCGCCAGGGTTTAAAAACAAAAGTTGGTGGGAGCAAAAACCCAAAATAAACAAAACACAAATAAGTTTTATTGACAATTTTATTGAATTTTACCTTCAGAACAGCCCTTAGTTTTTTTTGTTTTTGTTGTTTTTTTAAATTTTATTTTTGCAAGTTTTTTTTTTTTCTTTACATTTGTGGGTTTGGTTCATCATACATAATTATGCGTCGGTATAGAAATTATTGTACGTTCCTCTTCAAAAGGTTTTTTTTCATTATTATTAATAATATACAGAACGTAAGCGACCAAGGAATTTCCGTAAATACAAAGTGTCGGTGGGTGGTGGGCTGGGTGTTTAGGGAGTGTATATGGGAAGGGGTAGGAGCAAACGGAGAGGGGAGGGGGAACAAAACCAAAAAAACTGAAAAGCCAAAGCAACCACAAAAACCGAGAGCCTCTATCCTTGCAATGTCTCCAGAGGCTTCGCAGAGCGGTGCATTGAGAAGAGAAAGTTCCACTGAAATATCATTTGAAAATTATTGACTACATTGACAAAGGCACAACATTTTTTTTTTTTTTTTTTAAAGAATAATTCTGTTCTAGAAATATATACACCATCAACTAAGGTTTCCATAATGCAGACAATTATGGGCTCAGGCCATTCTCAAAGACAAACTTAGCACCTTGCTTTTCGCAGGAAAGTAATACGCAGACCCCGAGTGTTGCTGGTGAGCAAGTTCATGATGAACAAATGGGGGTAATGGGTTTTTTTTTCTCTCTTAATAGTGGGGATTTGGGATAAATAAATATAAAATGTGCTTAAAGACAAAAAGAAAGACTTTTCTTTTAAAAAAAGCGAAGAGAATTTTTGGTAATACGATAGCTTAGCCTCGCATCTGAACTATGCATATAAATGTACATAGACGATGAATACGCTACAGAAATGCTTAGTTCAGATATGAGGCTAAACTGTAGTATTAACAAACTTTTTTTTTTCATATTTGGTTAGTAGACCAAAAATATATCAGCTTGGAAATTTCAAAAGGAATTTAAGTTTTTGTAATTGAAAATAGTATTTTTTTTTTTTTTCTCTCAGCAAGAGGATTTACTTTTACTTATCTAATTCTTAAACAAGAAATTGTCAAAGAGAAACGGAAATGTTTGTAGGATCCAAAATTAACCAACATCTATTTTGAAGATTTTAGAGAACAGAAGTTGCAAAGAGAAGAAAGAAATGTCC
Source organism: Architeuthis dux (assembly GCA_006491835.1). Classification (NCBI taxonomy): domain Eukaryota; kingdom Metazoa; phylum Mollusca; class Cephalopoda; order Oegopsida; family Architeuthidae; genus Architeuthis; species Architeuthis dux. Next base: position 3,967,345 of record VCCN01001112.1, read on the forward strand.
AAAACATGGAACAAACTGATGATGGACGGAGAGTCGAGTGATCAAATCTCAGGCCAACGTGATGGTGCATGTCGGGTCTGGTCTCGCTCATCTCCTAACAGCAAATTTCTTCTCTTAACAACCAAAGTTTCTATTGAATAAATTGGGAGTGGGAGGCGGAGGTATTGGAGCTAAAATTAAAGGAATGTACAGAATGATTTTTTTTTGTTTTTAGGGGGAGGGACGGGGGTTAAGGAAAAAAAAAAAAAAAAAAAAAAAAAAAATTGAATTACAATACAAAGAGGTAAATTCCTTGGTCACAAAGTTCATTATTTTCTTTCTTTAATAGTCTTTTTGTTTTTTTTGTTTTGCATTTAAAATATTAGTGAAACTTTACAAGACGAGACATTTGAAACATTTGCACATGAAATAATTAAAAGAGTAAAAAAAAAAAACATAAGAAAGACAAGGTGAGAAATTAATAAGATTGAGGGGGGGTGGGGGCGAATAAGATTGTGAGGGGGGGGAACTGAAAACAAAACCCTGTTTAAAAAAAAAAAAAAAAAAAAATTAAAAAGTGTCATGAAACTAAAATATTTGAACAAGACGAGATGTCATCAATCAATCACATTTGAGGTTAGCAAATGTTTTGAGGGGGCCAGGTGGGAGGCCGAAAGGCGGCTAAGAAGGGGGGTTTATGAGAGGGTTTAACTGCAAAAATTCCTCCCTCAATGGAAACTAAGGCAGGAAAAAAAAAGAAAAAGGGGTTAATTAATCTGAATTGGGTTTGTCTGCTGTTTGCCTCCATCTTAATTTTTCAGTTGTCTTTGTCACAACTTCAACTCGGGCTGTCAATCTACGGCAGTGAGCAAACAGAGCGGATTCTAACTCGCGTCCCTCTTGCCAGAAGGAGGCTTGGTTTACGCTTAAATTAAGACGAAGGTAAATAGCAGTCCAAAATGAATTCAACAATAGGTTGCAATACTTCATCTAATAATGAAAAAATAAAAAATAATTGTCAATTTGTCGCACGTACTCACAACATTTAAAGAATCCTATTTGCACGATGTACAAAATTGCTTTGGTGTCAGTCGAGATGGTTAACGAATCGAGTATACAAAATGGCTGGTTGAGTGTTTCTCTTCTTTCTTGAATGGTTGTCGAGAGGTCTGCTAAACAGAAGGGAGTCGTTTTTGTCATTGAGAATTGGAGGGGGGAGAAAGTCAAGAACGGTGAGCCTAGACTAGAATGGTTGTTGGTGCTCTTGTTGGGCAGCACTCAGGAGGAGACAAAGTATCACGTAACATAACAGACTCTGCCCATCTAAAAAAAAAAAAGAAGGCTTTTCTAATCTAGAACAGGTAGACTGGCACTCTTGTAGGATTTGGGGGGCGGGGGCGGAGACATACATTCAGCAGGGGGAAGGAGGCGCAAAAAAGGGGGTGGTGGTGGTGAGAAGCCCCTTTTTGTATACAGCACTTGTTGTTTAACGTATGCAAATAAGTCACTGGCGAGGGGGCGGGGGAGTTAAGCTGTTTACAAAAAGTTTCTGTTTGTCAATTTCAGATTGTCACAAATTTAATTTTAATATCAGAAAACAAAAGACATAAGTGTCACATCTGTAAACCAATTTATGACCAAAAACTGATTTTCAATAATAATTCCCACAACTATCAGGGCATTTTTTTGTTGTTTTTTTTGTGCTAATGATTTGGTTTATCACATGAGACACACAGCCTGCAAAGGCAGTGTGCATAAAGTTGCTAAGCAAATAGAAAATAAGCCACTAATTCAAAGACAATTTGTATAAACAATTCTACAGGACAAAGCATTTTTCATTGAGGGGAAAACGTTAAAACAAAACTGATGTACCCTGTGTGTGGCATTGATAGTGTGTATCAAGGTGGGTTCCATAAGTGTGTGGGGCAGGGGGTCATGTTACCCCTGCCCGACACTTTAGCCAGTGGGGTGTATTGACAATTCAGAGCAACACCCCCCCCAACCAACAATCATTTCATGGGTGAATGAAAAGTGGGAGAGGAAGGGGGTTTAATGTTTTGATAGACAAAGTTACCTACAAGGTTTGTCATGGAGTGGACAATAGGGGGTTAATAATAATAGTATGCAATGAATCCTAAGCACTAATGATTCATATTTATAACCATACAGTTGCTTTAGATTTTACAAGTACGCAAACTGGCAGAAGACTAATGGGCATAAGATGTGAAGACCCCATGCGCCAAGGTCCTGAGGGTTGATTGGTAGATTCAACTTTAGTCAGAATGTCATTTTTGTTGAATCTTTTTGGCTCCAAGATTCATTGGCAGAATTTCTCTAGATCAGAAACTTTCTCTTGTGACTTGAAAAGAAATTTAGCGCCAACATCTGTTTTGAATTCTTTCACAAATAAATGAGAAAAATATAAAAGTTTTGGGTTTTTATTTGCCAAGGACAAACCAGGAAGTCTAACTGACCCTGTTCTCATCAAAATTATTTAAAATTAAATCTTTCCGCTTGCTAAAGGAAATTCCATTTTCAATTGGGGCTTCCTTTATAGTTCATTCGATAACTATTAAAAAGAAAAGTTTTCTCGATGTTTGCAATGAAAGTAAAATTCGTTGCTTAATATCCCTTCACAATCAAGGGAAGTATTCCATCTACGATCATCCCGATCGCATAGAAGCCAGAAAAGCTTTGGGATTAACAATCCTTCTTTTAGGTTCAATTCTCAAAGAAGGTCCCAAAAAGGCAATTAACTGAGAGAGTGAAAAAAAAAAAAAGGAAAATATATTAGTCTAGAATCCTGCCCTAAAAATGAAGTCCATCATCCACACACAGTTTTATTAATGCCAAATATTTACTATCTACAGGGGATTTATTAAGCTGCCTCTAATGACACATCTAACCTTCAGATAAGTTATTGATAAGGGCAGTTGTATAACTCGATGCTGCCTTTATAACCAGTCTAATCTTTTGAGTAGCTCTTCAGGATTACTAGTCTTAAGGAGTTAACCAAAAAAGATGAAAACCTAATAGAGATGTTTGGCCCTTGTCAAGTTGTTTCGTTGTATTAATACCAGTTTTTGATGTTCACTTCTAATATTTCCGTTAATTAAGGGAGCAGTAATTGCCCTCTCCCATTCAAAGCTAATTTTACAAGTGGGGGTTAATGAAGAAGAAAAAAAAAAAATCAACCTTTTGGCTCAGACAAAACAAAGATGGCCATCTCGTCTTGGAGATTTTTACACAGGATCCACTCCTTGTGAGACTGTCCGTTGGGAACTGAAGGGTTAATGAAATAGCCATTTGCAAGCGGTTAGCAGTCACAAAGAAAGTTCTGGAAATTTGGGTTGTGGTTTTAAGAAAAAGATTTCAAAGGCTATTTGAAAAATATATAGTAAGAATAACTAATATATATATATTTATATATATATAAAATAATGATTCGGTGTAGCCATTTATGTATATAATGCAATCAGAAACATCCAGTATGCATTGATATACGTATAAACATGAAAATATATATGGCTGCATTACATTTATGTTAAATATCTGTATGTGCTTGTAAAATACATGTTCATCTGTACTTCTCTGCACATACACACATTTATAAATATATGCAAGTGGTTACAAGAACTTGTGCAATGTGCATGCACACAAGCTTAGCTAAATCTGGCATAAGGCCAAGAGGGGAAAAATAAGATTTTGTTGCACCAATCTTCCAAATGGGGAGGGCCAGCCAGCTTTGAAAATGATCATTTAAAATCCTGGCTTTTACCTGGGCTTGAACCCTGACCACAATTATGCAACTACCTCAGGCTCGAGGCAGGACAGTAAATATACACGCAGGAAGGTAAACACACCAACATACATATGTGCATATAAGATGTGACTAAATGAGAGACCAGCAGTGGCAATGAATAAAGTAGTAAACAGAGGGAGAGGGGAAAGTTCAAAACAGAACAGACTATATTTGCTAAGTAAATGTCATGGAGTAAATGCCCCACAATTTGTAATATCAAATTACATTTTCAAGTCTGCCATGGACTATTATCTTGTGTCACTCCAGGATTAGAAAGAAAGAAAAAAGGCTAAAAATCAGTTATGATGAGAAATTCAAACCAATGAAAAAACAGATTGGTGGGTTTCATTTGGGAAAACTTTTTAAAAAAAAATACAAGTGACTACTCCCTTCCCCGACTCCAATTCTATTTCTCTAAAAAAAAAACTGGGGAATTTGTTGTGGATTGAACAGACAAAGTTTCAGATGGGCAAGCAACAAGGGTTTAATTGGTGTTTCTAATAATAAAAACTGTAACCTTAACCCGTCGGTGACTTTGATGCTGAACGATAGTGTGTTTGAATATTGAGGTTGTATTGTCATGTCATGTCATGTCATTTTCAGTCATACATGAACAGACACACACAAGTTCCAGGCTTTCAAAGTTACTAAATGCACAAAGTCTTGGTGCCCTTGAAAAAGAATTAAGAGTGTTAAAGATTGAGGAGCTGCTCACCACTTAGGAAAATGAAAGATTTGCTAGTCAAGACGATGTCAAGTTCAAACTTGAAGAAAAAAGAAATTTCACTTTTGTCAACCAATTCTTCATCGTAGAATTTCTATTGGGTTTTTAAGTTGCAGTTCTGAGAGTTGAAGAATTTGGCCAAAAAGATGAAAGAAACAGATAGCAGCACGTCGATGATGATGATGAACAGGAGGGGTTTAGAGGAGGAAGAGTACAAAGTGAAGAGGAAGGAAGGGGGAAATCCCAACCCAGATCATCAACATCATCATCACCCATTTTTCTGGGATTTTGTTTTTAGAAATCTGAATGCTGAAAAATCTACAAATTTGGGCTTCTCTTCCACCAACCACCAACACCATATTTGTTGGGAATTTTCATCTCTTTTTAAAAAAATTTGTTTTCTTTTATCGACACTTTATTTCAACACAGCGTTTTTAACAATCAATGTAGCACAGCAATTTTAACTCAGAAGAATTTGGGGGGTGGGGGATTTGGGGGGTGGTTTTTTTTGTTTTCCTTTTTCATGATTCAAACAACATTAGTTCATTGTTCTGAAGTTTTAATTTAAAAGTTAAAAATTTTTCTTTTTGATTAAAGGATCTTTTTTTTTCATTTCTTTTCTTTTTTTTTTTAAATGTTTTGAAATTTAGAAAAATGTTTTTTTTTTTTTCGCTTTGCTTTTTTTAGAATTTTTTTTTCTTTTCTGGTTTCGTGTTTTTTCAAAGAATTCATAAAAGAGTTGATCGTGATTTGCAGGTAATAAAGAAATAATAACACGCCTACGCATGCGTACACACAGACACTCGCGCACACACACACGTGAACTGTCATGAAGGGTTGCTATTAAGTATGAACAGAATACACCAGACATGCCTGAAACGTTGGTTCAAACCCTGTCAGTTCCCAAGGGAGCTTTTTGCATGGCACCAATGTATAGTTCAGTAATAGGTGTTATGAGGATGAACGAGGTTAGTCTTCTAGACTGACAGTAATAGACATACAATTTCCAAACACGCGCACGCACACACACACACACACCTACATAGACACGGGTGTGTGTCTATGCATGTATATGTATGTTACATATGTATATACACGAGTAAAGAGGTGGGTAATTTGTGGGTGGGTGTGTGTGTGTGTGTGTTTCTGTGATATCTGACCATCAGCAATGGAAGGCTACTCCATTCTTTTTTGATGAGCACCTCAGAGTCCAGCAATCCAAATTAGCAAAACCATTTTCCAGGTTGCCATTCCATATTCTATCACAAATACAAAAGACACACAGAGTGTCTGACGACATTCTTGGGTTCATTCTCCAGAAAGAGTCACCTGGGAGGACGAGGACCTGTAGAATTGCAACTGACACCCAACAAATTTTA
>VCCN01001112.1:4073929-4089381 GCA_006491835.1 Architeuthis dux
TAAATGCACCAGCTGCTATACCAATTTAGCTACAGAAGCCTCGATGACTTGCAGAAGTCCATATCCAACCTCTAAATCTACTCACTATCTCTGGGGCCATGTTTGTTTTTGGTTTCTGTACCAGTAGTATCATTGAAGCAATTAATTCTTAATTTATATTTAGATAGATGAAGTCTCTTAAAGCATTAATTCTTTTTGGATTACTGTTTACCGCCATCTTAATTTTTAGTTGTTTTATTTTTATCTCAACTTAACTGAAGACGAATAGTAATGAGTAATTGATAATGTGTTACAATACTTGATCTAATAAAAAAATAAAACAAACACAGACTCTATTTTTATTAAATTTGACTAGTTTCTAGCTTCAACCTAATTTTAGTTGTTTTTATACAACTTATTAATTCAAGCCACTGTTTCTATGGCAACGAATAATAGTGCATTCAGAAATAAAGAGTAAGTCTTCGGTGAGAATTGAACTCACACCGTCATTTCCTAACTAGTCAAATTTAATAAAAATAGTGTTACAATACTTCATCCAATAATAATAATAAACACAAACTCGTTTTGAAGAATATTTTTGTTCTGTTGACCAAAGTCATCCGAACAGGAGAACATCTAATTGCATAGATCATGGTTTTCAATAGCTTCATACAACTGTATATGCCTTGACCTACAAATGACCTCTGACTGCAAGCAACAACAACAAGAAGAAAGAATCAATAACCAATCATAATGCACCAATTCAACATAAATGTTTCTTCCCAAAAACATTTGATGTCTCGCAAGATTAGAGAGTCAGTGATTTATAAGAGAGATTGTTCTGTATCAAGGGTTCATCCCCAATCCCAGGAGTCTGACACAGTTTGCAAGGAAGGAGTTCTTTCTTTAATCTTTATAAAGAATCACAAATGGATTTTACATTTACTGACTACACAAACTGTACCATTAAAGCAATGGCAGTAGCAGAACCTCATCTGCCAAGATTTCAAAGACAATCACCAGAAAAATTAGAATCTTCATTCAAATAGACAGTTTTTTTTCCAAATTTTCAAGGATGCTGGGCTGGTAAAAGATCCCCACCCTATTAATTCACACAAAGTTATCTAAATGAAGTTTTTTCTATTATTGAATTTTTTTCATGTTCTGTGATTCTTATATTTTTAAAAATATGTTGACAAGACAATATTTTATAATGAGATGCACATAGGAGGCATTATGTATATAATACAACAAAAAAAAGAAGGCGGCGACAAGTGTTGGATTTTGTCCTGAAACTATACATAACAAAGTTCAACACTTCTGCACTTAGTTCATCGACTAGCATAAATCCTGCCCAAACAACATAATTACAACTAGAGTATAAGGTTGGCTTCTAATTAGTATTAGCTAGCAAGTTGTAGAAATTTAATTTTTAGTTTACAAGGTCTGTCTAGATAGTATGCAGATGTCCAGATAATATGAGATTAAGGAGAACGCAATGAGGCAGCTGATGGTGATCCTGAAAGAAGACTGTTTTGAGAAGTGGAAAGGATGCTGGATTAAATATGTAAGGTCCCAAAAGGATTTCTTTGAAGGGGTGGTAGGTTTGCCCTAGGTAGGCTATTTTTCGGACAGATTTCGTAGTTCCTTTTCTTCAGTTAACGTTGGAACCCGATCTGAGTGGCTGGAAGTGGTCGTTAATCACTGCTACCCACAACACTGGTTTATTGCTGGGTTTAGGTTATTCATGTGTTATGACATTTATATGTATCCGTACTTTGCCCAGCCCTAACTATTTATAGTAGAAACTTGAAATTTTATACACACACACACACACACACACACACACACACACACACACACACACCCCTAAATGATTTGGGAAAATGTGGGGTTTTTTTTTGTTTTTTTTTAAATAAATAGATTGATCACCCCTTTATCCAACTTTTTTTATTGATCATTCCCAACACAGCATATATGGGTTGCGGTGATTCATAATTTCCCTTGGAGTGCTAGTTTTGGCTGTTTTTCATTGGCCTAGTAGGTCACATTAAAGTTAAGTAAAAGATTCCACTATCTTCATAGAAAGAAGGAATCTTCTAAAGTGTCCAAGAGCAAAGCCGAGCAACACTTGGCCACTGAAAAGTCTTGAAACAATGAAAGATGACAGCATTTGAATGGACATTCATAAATCTGTGCACTTAGCTAAACAATTACACGTTTGGAGTCTCCAACAATAGACATTGGTCATTCATCAATTAACTCTGGAGAAATTGCCACAACTAGAGTCAGTGATCTTGAGGTTTCTTGACAGATTCAGATTACCTTCTCCTTTGTGCGTGCTTCCACCGAGTCGAGTGGCTCAATGGAACGGAGCGACGCTCCAACAGAAGAGAAGGAAGATTCGGGGCCTCGGTCATTGTGCACTAAACGAGAAACTGGAGCAGAGCTAAGAAAGAGGAGACAATTTATTTGTTCTTCAAACTTAACTGACCAGATACAACGGGTTTACAGTTTGACATTTAAAATCTACGAGGTCTGTCCGGAAAGTATCCAGCCATTTTGAATATCTTGAGAACCAGTTGTGCGGCCTTGATGTAACTTGGCAACCAATCAGAGGTGACCTTACTGTACATGTATGAACAGATACTGTGTGATTACTCAGTCAGCAGTGAGACACCACTGACTGAGCTTGTGTACAGCGTGACCGCCGCAGTCACAATAACTAATATTGGATGTATGATACACTTATGCATCAGTATCCTTATAGACCTTAGTTATGATCCAAAGAGAGCTCAATACAAAAGGTAGAGCAACTATTTGTGGGAATCAATTTTAATGGTTCATTACAAGCTGTACTGTTGGTTTCACATAGATTTTCATAATGAACATTTGAATGTTATTTCCAATTGGAAATAACATTCAAATGTTCATTATGAAAATCTATATGTGAAACCAGCAGTACCGCTTGTAATGAACCATTAAAATTGATCCCCTTCCCCACACACACACACACATTGGATTGGTATAATGCTCTGTAATGTGTTGTTCACTAAGGTTAATCATTCCTTTGTAGTCACCACTCCTTCGTCTGTGGTTTTCCTATTCTTTCAACTTTATAGCCGTATTCACAGTTTAACGATCACAATCATTTTTCATTCATTACAAAGTTGAGCTTCAAATGCAAACCTTTTCTTTTTTAAAAAATAAGTGGACAAAAAAAAAAAAAAAAAAAAAAAAAAAAAAAATGTACATTGACCATTAAATATAACCTTTACAGATATTCAATGAACTGTATTTTGGGCAAACGCAATCCTCTACAATTAAAAATGCCATCATCTGTTTTGGGGACTTCTGTAAAGAAAAACTAACGATGCTGTCAGTGCAAAAGTTTTCAACTTACTTTTCATTACTACTGTATATATGTTGGCGGATAAGACAACCCTTAGAGCATCCAAAAGATACACCCAAAAATGGGGTTGTCCTATAGTGACTAAACAGTGAGTTAAAACCATGAATTCAGGCTGAAAATGGTGTCTTGGGCTTATCTGAACTTCGCCAAAATATAGGGTAACTTTAATTATGGTCAATCGAGGATTTGTTAGGAGAAAAAGACAGGAGTATTGAGGTAAATTGAAATAACTGCAGAGAAGGAAAAACGCATTTAAAAAAAGAAAACCCAAAATGGTATGTAATGGGTGTATATGTAATCATTCTAGTTGGATAGAGCATGTCAATTTGATGAGGCTTCTAGCTTCTGTGGACTCCATGTCAGATAATGTGATGACAGATGGGTAAGTAGCATTCCCATAGGAGAAGTGATGGGAAAAATATCCACACCGAAGAGTCATTGTAGTTTCAACGTTCTATTGATTAGATACATTTAGACATGGCTGAAAACAATGACAGATATGATAAAAAACAATATTAAATAAAAAACATTTGAAAAAATCGAAAGCAGAAAAGCGTAAACAAAATACACCCCCCTCTCCCAAAAAAAAATTAAGTGTTCTTATACCATTTGAAATGATGCAATTACCATTAATAACCGTTAATTTATACGGGTACATTTTTTTGAGCGTTCCCAGACCAAACAATGGTGATGACGGTAGGTTAGGCTGAATCGTAGGAGGTACAGAAGACATGGGGTGTGTGAGAGTGAGTGAGTGAGTATGCTGCCTCTATAAAGGCACACTGCAAAACAAAAGACGAATGCTATTTTCACTTTTCGCAAAAGCAAAACAGTGGCATAAAATAGCTAACTCTAAGATAGTGTTCACTAATGCCCTTGGGAAAGGTATGAACTCTGCCCCCCCTCGACCTAGAGCTATGGGTAAAAAGTAGGACAGATTGGGCCTGTAGGCAATCAGTCTGAAAAAAGGGATGGGTTCTATCCTTGACATAGCCATGATGAAAATCATTGATAATGACCCTACACTGGGTTACGGAGGAGGTTATGAAAAAAAAAAAAAAAAAAAAAAAAAAAAAAGAAACATTGCAAGAAGATTTTCTGGAAAGTTTCATAGACTTATAACTGATTAAAGGGTTAAAGTATGAAAACTAAAAGTAGATTTGGTCAAGTGCAACATGTGACTAGCAAAGGTTTTCAACAGTCAAAATATAGAGATAAACTTCTTTGGAAGTCTGATAAAAATCAGTAAAGGAAGAGGTTAAAAAGAAAAGAAAAAACGGTGGTCTTTTTAATGATCCAAATGCTCAAGAGAACAAAGATTACAAGTGTAAGACTAGGAAGACTGAAAAGACTATAAAGACTCCTCAAATGTTTCTTTTGGCCTGAAGCAAGAAAGCTGAATGTCTAGTTCCAGAGGACCTTCCTCTCGGGCTGCACCTCCCCGTTGCACTTGAAGTCTAGTCCGGGTCAATCTCTTGATGCACAAGGCATCCCAAAAGGTAAGTACCGAGGGATCTAGACAATACCTGGCACTACCCATACGTATGTGTGAGGGTACCTGCACTAAACTCAACCTTGTGCCACATTCAATGGGGAAACTTCAATGGTGAGGCTACATTCAAATTCCAAATTCAAAAGTCATCTCCTGTTCAGAACAACAAAATGTTATAAAAAGCACCTAGAGACAGGGGGGGGGGGTTAGGCCAATGAAGGGAGGATAGGTGTGTAGTAAATGTTGTTATTTGGCCTGACCAACTGAGGGCAGCCAAGTGTAACGAAAGCTCATTAACCAGCACAAAACTTCCTGATATCCTTAAGGCCTTTGTCTGATGGAAAAATGACAGCCCATAAAGATAAATAGAAAGAATTCAACCACAAATGTCAACTGCCACTTAAACTAGATGAACAGGAGCCACTGTCCTCATTTCATAAGGCTCTACCTCTTTCAGGGTGGGTAGAATAATCATATCTAAGATGAAGAATGTTGGTTTATTTGTTTGTAACTTTATGTTTTATAGACTCCTAAACGGTTGCACCCTACAAGCTGAAAATTTGTGCACACGGGTAACTTGAACCCAGGATGAACATAGGCTAGGTGACATATATAATAAGATGTTTGTCACATACAGTATCAGTAGCAGCCATCAGCCCCTCTTCCTTCCTACCCAACTTTCTTTTCTCTCCTCTCCCTTCCTAGCGTATATCACACTTATAGTATCAGTAGCAGCAATCATCCGAGTGTTGTTGTACACTTATGATAACGGTTAGCAAAACGACAGGTCAAGGTAATACTAGAAATATACCGAGAAGAATTAAAAGTTTTGCATTTGTATCATTTAGTCGTCATCAAACAAAGCGAATACAATAAAAGTTTTATACTAGCAGGGATACCTAATGCTGCCTAGGTTAGAATAGTTAATTATTACTAATCTTATCCTTCAGTTTTAGTTTTTAACAAGACAAAACAGTCAAGGTAATTATAATATTTTTAAAATGGTATTCAGTAAAATGTGTTGAAAAAAAACTAATGAAATTTCTAAAATCATTGATATAAACAATATTTCAGTGCTCACCTTTAAAGGAACATGTAAAAATTATTTAATATTTCAACAGTAGACCAAGTGTTTATTCTCAATTCTGGTCAGAGTGTTAATATAACCTAAATCTTCCTGATGCAAGTTTTTATTTCTGATTTAGTGGGTTATTCATTAAACTATTTGTAAATTAATGCTTTTATTGGGAGACTTTGGGAGATGTTATTTTCTTAAATAAAAAGGCGTTTATCTTCTTGAATAATTCACATTGGAATAAAATACATTTTTATTTTTTTTAAACTAGAGTAAAGATTCGCTTTTAGTTGGGCACATAAAAGCCACAAAATGATTTCAAGCTAATTTTTAATCATTTTTGTCATTTAATAAATAATTTTCAGTGCTGAACACATTTTTTTTCTACAGAAGATAAAAATACAAAAACAGTTCAATTGAGTAATTTCTTTTGATAGGGAAAATAAAATGTAAATTAAGAATTTGAATAAGAAGGTCCGACATTCGAAAGGATGTAAAAGGAGTTTAAGAGTTTTAGCTTCCAGAGGTAAAGGGGGTACAGTCTCGAGTCTTGCATAGAGCTTATTCTTTATTCCCAATCTATTCTGGTTACCCCCTGTCATACTGACAGTCTGGGTGAAGTTTTGATAAAAAAACGCACCTATAAAATTAAAGATGAAAGAAAATACTAGTCAAAAATGAATAATGGTTGACAACGCTTCACCTAATAAGAAAATAAATCAGGATAATATTACCTATTACAGATACAGGAGATCACGGCATGCAGAAAATGTATTTTATTTATTAACAATGTTTTTTTTTTCTCCTTTCAAAATATGTTCCACCTGTGGCCAGGTAGGTAGGGAATTGAGAACCTGATGATCAGTCAAGCAAAGACCGGCTGGAAACAGCCGCCCCCGCCCTAGAATCTAGTCAAGGCTTTAAGCAGAATTGATGTTGGGGAGGGATAAATCCTGCCAAGCAAGAACATGTGATTTCGAATTTGAAAGGTTATTAATCACTGCTACATACAACAGACCGGTTTGAACACTGTTGCTGGGTTTAAGTTATACAAGTGTTCTGACATATGTATCTGGACTTCGCCCGGCCCTAACTGTTCATAGTATAAACTTGAAATTTTGCGTGCACACACGCCCCCCTCAATGAGTAGGGTAAATGGTTTTCTGTTTTTTGAGAATTCCCTCCCAAAATAAGTTTTTAGTGAAGGGGGGTTCAATTTAAAATGTAAGTTTATGCTAAATTAGTTCCTTAGTTTGTGTCCAGCAGCGTTCACTTCTTTTTTTTAAAATTCAGACGTTTTACTGATGCAACAAAAGGCAAGAGAAGTAACTTATTCATTGATCACCCCATTTTCAAATTATGTTTTTTATTGATCACCCCCAACATGGCATGGTGCCAAAACATGGTCACATGGTTTCTTTTGAGTGACTAACCAGACCGGTTTTTAAATAATTTAACCGACAAACGTGAGGAGGAGATTCTGTAGGTAACCTACATTGATAAACTGTGTGGGTGGTGGTGGTGATTCATAATTTCCCTTGGAATGCTAGTTTTCTAATGGGTAGCACTTTTTATGGATGCCATGTCTACCAGGCACACCACTTCTAAGGGAACCAATTTGAAAAAAATAGTTTTTTAAAAATGTATTTCTATGCGCTTTGAATGAATATGATGTTCAATTCTCCGGAAATCTTTTTAAGAAAAATGAACTTTTTTTTAATGTTTTTTAGGGGTGTTCGATTTACAATGTGAGTATAATGCTAAACTTGGCCCCTACTTTGTGTCCATTAGGTTGGTTAAACCGAATCATTACCTTCTTGTTTAACCAATAGAGTAAACATCTGAAAATCGATATTTTTATTCAACATTTTATGTTATTTTAAAATAAACATTAAATTTCTATTGCGTGCATAAAAGCATTACATCAAATAGTTGCTCTCTGGTGTGCATGAAAATATTACATCAAACAGATTTTTTATTCAACATTTTATCTTAACGTATGTCTGGCGTGCATAGAAACATTACACCAAATAGATTCATATTAAATAGTTGCTCCCCTTAGAATTGTCGGACTAGGCAGACATAAAAGTTATAACTGTTTTTACCTTATAAGTAAGGAGTAATATAAATGTCGGTTGTTATTTTGTCATAAACCCAACGGAGAGGAAGAAGAGAAACTGTGCAAGGCTACACGTCTAATTATAATGCACGGGGGTCGGGATTGAATCAAAATCTGACAAAGACAAGCCTGGGAACGGAGAGTGTCAAGGACAGATGCAAACGTGTCGCATCAGAATTCGTGATCTGCTACTTAATTCACACCCTCTTCCACTGTGCTCGTTGCATCAGGCAATCTATTTATAACATTGGCAATATTTCACACCTTCCAAATCAATCAATGAAGATCGAGGAATCTCTTATGGTAGCAATTTTTCTTTTATAAACCGTTTCTCCAAAAACCTTTGCAAACATCAAATCAATAAAGTTTTTAACATTATGGCTACACAGCTGCAGTTTTTATAAGCATTAGTAAATGCCCGTTGCTTTGCTAACGGTATACCATAAACTGTGTTCTGTGTCAGTATGTTTACACAGTAATTTGAAAGGTTAACACAAACTAAAATTCTTGTATTCATTTTGGGTAAAAGACAAAACTAGCATTCCAAGGGAAATTATGAATGTCACCCATATATACTGTGTTGGGGGTGATCAATTAAAAAGTTGGAAAAAGAGATGATCAATGAATGAGTTGGACAAAGGGGTGATCAATGAATAAGTTACTTCTTTCGCCTTTTGTTGGGCTGTGATCACTATTCAAAAAACAAGCTGGTACAAACTAGTGACAAATTTAGCATAAACTTACATTGCATATTGACACCACTCCCCTCTAAAAACCTATTTGGGGAGATTGTGTGCAAAATTTCAAGTTCCTACTATGAACGGTTAGGGGTGGGAAAAGTCTGGATACATAGATAGATACATATAAATGTCAGAACACATGAATAACCTAAACCCAGCAATAAACCAGTGTTGTGGCCAGCAGTGATTTGACACATCAGCAACAGTAGTTATATTATCAGCAGCCCGCAAACACTTGTACACACACACAGCAGCTAATTGTGTGTGTGTTTGCATTACCCCCTTCCTCTGTTTGATGCCACAGACAGACCTGTCTGATAAAGACAGCCTGTTTGGAAGAAATACGATTCTTCATGGCTTTTGTCCAGTTTCAATTAAAGAACACTTCCTCTTGGCTTCTGACCCATCAGATTACCTATCTTAACCAGACAGTAAATAATGATTTGGTAATGGCTAAAATAGACATTATCATTTTAAGAAACTTGAAAAAGATTCTGAATCTGAGTTTTAGGCAACGCCCGTCTCCTCTTCAATTAACATGTGACAAATTATACCGAGTTACATGGTACCAGCTGCAAGGGAAAAATTCCTGATCTGACCAAGTTCTCTTCATCAACCATTTTGCCATGCTAGTGTGAAGACAACTGGCAATAGGACAGAGTGCAGGGAGTGGAAAGTTCATGCCTTTCCCAAGTGCAATCATGGGTAGTGAACCAAAGCAGTGCCAGCCAGTTTGCTGATAAGAGCATTATTTTAGCTGGACGTTAAAAATCATTGCATCTAGTGATCTCTAGAAGTCGAGAAGATTAGAAAAAAGAAAAAGAAAAAAAGTACTATGTGACTTCTAAGATCACCAGATGTAATGATGTACACTTGAGGAAGGCAAAAGAATATGTTGGCTGAAATGTGTAAAGAACAAAGTAAGAGGACAACAGTCTGAAAAGTATGTGGAATAATATTTCAATCATTATTGCAATCAATTTTCTCAGAGAAATACATTTTGCTAATCTTACTGTAAGTCATTACTGTTCTTGGTATTTATACTTCAAGTTATAAAGTTCTCAGATGATGTAATGGTTAGCATGTCTGCCTCACATGCAGAAGGTCCTGGGTTTGATTCCCGGTATGAACGAAGAGTGTGGAAAACTCTTCATTAGGACACAATTTCCCAGTACACTCGGAGCTGTGTGATATGGGTAGAGGTATCCCTTTGGAGGACTTGCATCCTGCTAAGAGGGTGGTCATAAAAACTGGTAAGAATAAAGTCCTGCTTTCGATAATACTTGAGACTTGCATGAGTCAGTTTAGTGATCCTTGCAACAGAAACCGGGTCTTCGTCGCCAGCCGTTCATACTCCATTGGGAGTTGTCTCTTAACAGACGTGACGCTTTACATTTAGCGCACGCGCTTTACCAAGTTATAAAGTAGGAAAACTAACATTTATCAAACATATGGAAAATATCTTGTTCTCAAATCTAAACATTGCCAACAGAAGTAAAGTAGTGCCCTTACGCTGGCTATGGCATCAGCCTTCCTTAATTCTTAGTGGTTTGCGATATGTGAAACCGATGTTGAGGCAACAAACACCCGAAGTGGCATCACTCACTACACCATACGTTATCAACAGAAAGACAATGAAAATGATTAATTCTGCCTACATTGAAATAAATGCATTTTCTTATTTTTAGCCTAAAAGTTAAATCACAACTGATCAGAATTTAAATTATTCAACTAAATTCTAATTTTAGATAGCTTGTCAATTGAGATTCTTTATTACTTTGTTTATTTCTGAAAAAAAACAAAAAAAACAGAGTAAAAAGCTGAGCCAAGCGTCCTGTTGGTGCTCAGGCAGATTTCTTTGGAATAAAAGAAATCTTTACACTTGGAAAGTTCCAATTCCATCTCCTGCTCTTCGCAAGCAGGTGTGGTTTTGAAAACTTGTTAGCACTCCCAGAACAAATGTGAAGGAAGATGCAGAAACAGTCCTAATAATATCAAAGTGCACATTTTCTTTCATGTCTTCCACTTGTACTTGAGGTAACGTTGGGAGGTGGGGACAGCGATCGCATTATTTCATCCGCCTGTATTTTACTTGAGCAATTCATCATAATCCACTCCCAGCTTGCTAGGCCAATTGAAGCTTCACCAGGGCCCCCATTAACCGCACGCTCTCTACTTTGTCCGTAACCCGTCTCACAACACTGGACAGTGGGTTAGACTTTCCGGTTTTGGGTTGAGAGTTTCACATTTCTTAGACTGGTTGCCAAACAAGGCTGAATAATTCAGTCTACATTGCTTTTCACCCATAACTGGTGTGTGTGTGGGGGGGGGAGGATTCATGCCTTTCCCAAGAGCATTAGTGCAGAGTTAATGGAACACAAACCGTATCAGCTGGAGTCTGAACTCTTTTCAGAGATTCTATTTTCTGTGTTGTCAACCATTAGGCTACCCCCAGCTCCAGAGAGCATGTGATTTTAAAAATAGCAAGGGCCAACATCCTGCCCCACCGATCGTTAAAAGGTCTGAAAACAAATTAAAAGGGTATTCAGCAATAAAACTGCCTGGTTTTGATTTCCTCCACAGAATTCATCGCACAAGGGGCGAGCACCAAACGCAAGATGAGAACATTGCCTTAAAAACACTGACAATTAAATTCTATTTTCAACTCCTCTTCAGCCATTAGTGATAAGAGGACCGGCTAGTAGATAAAAATAAAACATTTACTCGAAGCTATTTGCGGACAAACCATCAACAGACAAAGTTGCAAAGGCCGGGGGGGGGGGGTGCATCACAGCGGGAGACTTGGGAAGGAACCATAAACATTTTAAGAAAATACCATTACTTCAAATACAAAACTCTTTCCAGTAATGGGTAAGATTTCACATCAACCATCTTTCTCTCTCTCTCTCACCCCCATATTACATGCACACAAACACGTAGAGATTTTTGTCAGGTGGAATCTTTTGTTTGTTTATTCCTTTAGGCCCCTTGTGGAGCATAGGGCCACAACCACTGCTGTAGTTTCAATAGCAAGCAGAGTTTTACAGTGTGGAGTTGCTAGCCCAACACCAAACCCTCCTCTTTTACCTGAGCTTGGGACCAACTATGGCGACGATATGTTAAGAACCGGGCCTGTCACATAGTACTGATAACAGCTATCAGCCGAGCCTGTTGTTGCTAGGCAACACCTGCCCTTCATCAGCAGCAGCCTGGACGAGCGCTGAGCATACAAAGTTAGACCTGTATCTGTCATGCTTATGTTAACTTAAGACGCCTTTATTTTAAAATATATAATAGTGGATGAGGAGAGGAAGGGAAAGAGGGGGGCGGGAGAGGGGAGAGAGAAAGAGAGAAGGGGAGGGGAGAGAGAAAGGGAAGTGAGGTAGAAAGGGAGAGAGAGGTAGAAAGGGAGAGAGAGGTAGAAAGGGAGAGAGAGAGAGAGAGAGAAAGAGGGAAGGGAGAGAAAGAAAGTGGAGGGGGAAAAGAAGAGAGAAGGGCGAGAGAGAAAGAGAGGAGAATTTACATTTTATTTGAATCTTTATTCAATTTCATATGTGCACAAAAAAAATACTGGTTATCTTTAATAGAAAATTTTGATCGAGAGATAAAATACCAAAATTTAATTATTTCCCTAAAAAACTTATCTTTCCTGGCATCAATGTGCGAACAAAGATGTCAAAATATGCAAAAATGCATTCGGGGGGGGGGGGGTGTTGTCCATTAAAATGAATAAAAAGAATAAAAACAGAAATCAAAATGCCACAGAATAAATCTGTTGGGTTATTTATTAAAATAGATCTTATCAATAGCTAAAGAAGGAAATCTCTATTCTTTACAAGCCAGATAAATATTTATTATTTTTAATAAAGACTTGAAAAGCTGACATGTCAATTCCTGGCACTTAAAATGGACCTTCTTCATAATTTTGTTGTTATTTCTTTCTGGTTTATCATTAGGAATCTTCTATTTATATAAAACAACTGGCTCTGTTTCTGTGATTGTCTCCCCCCTCCTTAAACATGGGCACCGCTCAACCAAATTTGGTATGCATACTTAGTGGGCCTAGGGGAAGAACTTGGACTAGATGGTTAAAAAAAAAAGAAGATTTTAAAAATTTTTTTAAAAATTTTTAAAAATTTAAAAAGAATTAGAAAAAAATTTAAAATTGTTTTTAAAAAGGCTTTTTAGAGGCTCAAAACCCTTTAAAAAAAATTTTTTTTTAAAATCAAATAGTCCAAGTTCCTCCCCTAGGCCAACTAAGTATGCATACCAAATTTGGTTGGGCTATTTACATGTAACTATAATGCTAAACTGAACTGACAGGGCGGCATTCAGCTAGTTCATAAATACATGGGTTGTATTTATCTCCCCCGCTTTGATTTTGATCATTGAAATACCTGAGAACAGCCAATCAAACTGTTTCTCGGGTTGGAACTTGGGGAAAAAAGAAATTCCAAAATACTTAGGAAAACAAGGTTTATTTAAAAAACAAGGGAATAAAATTTGTATTAATCACTAAAATAAAAAGTAAATTTCTCTTGTAATGTGAAAAACAATCTGCTGTTTGCAAACTGACTTCATCAAAAAGAGAACATATAGTTTGACAAAAAGAAACATTGCCTTCCATTATTATTCCTGACTAGCATTTTCTTTCATCTTGAATTCTTTTTTAGTTGCTAACATTTTTGTCTTAACCGACTCGAGAGGGGAAACAGACGGCAAGCAGATGATGTAATGTAAAATATCATCACATCGTTTGACAAAGAAATGACAATGATCAAAGCTCAATTTTCTTTCTATCTCGACAGAAACCCTCATTCATAATATTAACTGTCACGCTTTTATTAATAATGCTAACAATATTCCTATGTCTTTTTTATAGTAATAATAGTTACAATAGAATTGTCATATGGTAACTTAAATCATAATCTATAATTCAAAGTGAAATAGAAATACAATATTCCATAGAACATAAAAGTCATGATAGAACATAAAAGTCATGAGAGAACAATGAATGACAAAAGACGCAATCTAAATAAAAGATTTCATTAAACAGAATCGGCTTTGCATGCTAACAAAAGAAGATTCGCTTTGTTTTTATTACCGTAAACAAGCTGATCAAAAACAAAGTCTCACAATGGGGTTTATTCTTTGAAAAAAGTGAATCAAGGCTGATTTCTTTTCATATCAAAATAAGAAAAACAGGTACCACAAACTTTTCCGCCTCTAGAAAATGAATGTGAACAAACATGTAAGAAACTTTGCTCTAAATTATTTAGCAAATAAAGCAGAACATGATTTAAGTTCTGATCTAGCTCCAGAGTAGCTAGACCTAGCTATTTTGGAGTTAGGTCTAGGTGTTTTGGGGTCAACCATCCACCTGTGCTATAACTAACCGAGGTACATCACTTTTGGCTAAATCACTTTAGCAAATATCAGTTTCGTCTACATCACTTTTGGCCCAACAATATCTCCAAAAGGTCTCAATGAATTTTAATGATATTTTGTTGAATGGTTTGCCGATTGAGAGATATTTTTTAAATTAAATTTTGGATACAAAATTTCATCAAGTCCCACCATTTGACAAAATGTCATTGAAATTCATTAAGAACTTTTGGAGATAGTGTGGGTACAAAGGTGATTTTAGACCAAAGTGATTTAGACAAAACCGACATTTGCTGAAGTGATGTAGACAAAAGTACTGTAACCCAACTAACCGCATTATAACAGAAGAGGCCCGTATAGAGATTGTGCCAGCAAGATATATAATGTCATTCAGCCTCAAAAAGATGAATGGATTAGTGCTGTGTGTCTCATTGGACAGCAACTTTCTGGTGTTGGTGAAATAACATTAGGTGTCGATATACATCGCTACAGAATATATTACTATGTATGAGCTTATTCTCATTGACACAGCACTTTAACTAGTGTATACAGTTATTTCAGAGATTGTCCGTGAAGCTGTTTTACCTTTATCTCTATCACGGAAATTTAACATTACTAAATTTAATAAGAAAAATATTTGAAAGAGCGCTATAGTGAATCAGAGTTAAACGGGATAGGGTTAAACTGTGTATTTGTGTATTACTGCCTATCTTGATCAGTAGGGCACACCTTTCTCTCTCTTGTTCACGTTTATTTGTGATCAAGAGAGGCACACGCAGATCTTTTGCTTGGTAAGCAGAATATAAGATTGCTAGGTAAGCAATAATGACGAGGTCATCGTTGACTGCCCGTATAATGTAAAATTGCTGGTTTCTGCAAATCATCTATGTATGGTAAACGTTGAGAACGGGTGTCATTTCAGTTGATGTAAAGCGACACCCCAGAGAGAGTGAGGAGAGTGAGGAGAGTGAGACAAAGAATTCTTCTTCCTCGTTCAGGAGAAATAGATATGCGAGGAGGAGAAAGTAGGATTGTGATCTGGGAGCGGGAGGAGGAGGAGGAGGAAGTTATCGATAACAGAAAACTGACACGTCTTTAATAAATTAGTTAACGACTGCTGATTCAGGATGCATTTCTCTCTCAAGTTAATTAGGAGGCATTTTTCAAACTGGATAGTGTTATTGGCACTGCTGCAACCATGCAAGAGGAAAAGGAAAATCAGACAGAGACAGAGAGACAGACAGAGACAG
>VCCN01001112.1:4095939-4107226 GCA_006491835.1 Architeuthis dux
AAAAAGTTTGAATGCTGTCGGACACAAACTAAGGGACCAATTTAACAAATATACATTGCAAATTGAACCCACCTACTAAAACCTATTGGGGGGGTATTAAAAATCCCCAAAAAAACGTTTTTTTTAAACATAAGGAGTAAATGTTTAAATTTTCCTCTCTTTAGCTCCATTCTTATACACGCGATACATAGGTTTCTTCAGTTATTAAGCTGGTCTGGCTATGTTGATGGTTTCTAATGTGTGTGTAGATCTTTTTGCGGAATATAAAGAAGCCTAGAGCACTACTACTTTGAATTCGACAGACCTTTTATCATCTTTACGCATCCTCTTCTAGTAATCAAAGATCGGCTCTCATGCCATTCTGACAATTTTAGCGTCTGTAGAAAAACCAGGGAAGAATTATGCATTAATTACACTCACTTAGGACGATAGAAATAATTAAAGACTTCCTTTCCCGACGAGGAATCTAATTACAAAAAAGGTTGTTAATCACAATTACTACATTTACTTAATTGCACATAGAGTGGACTTCATGAAATTAAATCCACATTCTGCATATTAAAAGAATATAGGACCTTGAAAGAAAGAGACCCCTTTCCCTGCAAAGTATTGAAAATTTCATCAATACCCTGTATGGCGGTATACAAAATGGGCATTCAATATAATAAAACAAAAATTAAAATTTTATAAAAAAAGATAAAAAAAAACAAACCCTATACAAATATTACACTATACAAATAGTGTCCAATGCGCTGGTATTATAATTAGGAGGCCATCTACCGAGCTTAATATGGACAGTTATGGGGCTTGGATCAGTTGCACTAGTCTTCCAAATACCATTGTAAACTATTGGTCTTATTAAATCATTGCAGCTTTAATTATTAGAGACCACAACATGTATTTCCGTAATAAAACCCTAATGACAAAAACAAAAAAAAACCCTGATCACTAAAAACCCTATATAGGGAGGGAATTTTCAAAAAAACAAACAAAGCATTTTCCCTACTCATTGAGGGGAGCATTTGTGCAAAATTTCAAGTTTCTACTATGAACGGTTAGGGCTGGGCAAAGTCCGGATATATAGATATAAATGTGAGAAGACATGAATAACCTAAACCCAGCAATAAACCAGTGTTGTGGGTAGCAGTGATTAATTGTTAGAAATTAAAAATGAGAGTTCAGTCTTCTCTAATGCTTACATGGCCAGTGTTGCATATATGTTATGTTTGTTGTTTGGATGTGAGGGAATCCGACAATGGTGGATATGGTTAGACAATGTGATAAAGAAAGATTGAGAAAAGCGTGTTATGTCTCAAACATGTTTATTATCATGAAGATAAATCTTTATGCATTTCGCCGCTGTGAACGACGTCATCAGAAGAAATCGTGTGATCATCCATGTGGTGTGGTAAGAATGAAACGAGATGTGTTTTGTATATGCCAGGTGACCTGGTTTGTTAAATGGGGAGTTACTTTTTTGAAAGGGTCAGTGTATGGGGTTTTTTTTGTGGTGCCACCCACTTAAAATCTTCTTGATAATAAACATGTTCGAGACATAACACGCATTTCTCAATCTTTCTTTTCCACATTGTATAACCATATATGTTATGTCTACATAATCTTTCTTCTACTAAGAGAAACCAGTATACATCTATTAAGCAAGAGAGAAAGAAACTTATGACTATTTTGAGAGGAACACAAATTTGTTCAAATAGATTTTCTTGGCTTTCAATAAAATGTGGTTCCATTAAATTTGCTAAAAAGCATTGTCTGCGATTTCAAAAAGCTTACGGCTGCAGAGCTGCAAATTTGGTACAATGAAATCACATCTTGACATACACAAGAATTTTATACACACACGTTTGGCATAGAGCAGTGATTCTTATAACTATTTTAGTCTCATTCATACTCAAGTCTTTATCAGAAAATTTCATTCAACTGCGACCAAATTTCCTTGGATTTTTTTTAATAAATCTTGTCTTATCCTCCTTTGTGTATGATTTTATACAGTTTGTAACATGAGCAAAGAACAGAATTCAAATCATTAATCACTACTACCCACAACACTGGCTTATTGCTGGCTTTAGGTTATTCATGTGTTCTCACATTTATATTTATCTATGTATCTGGATTTCGCTCAGCCCGAACCGTTCAGCGTAGAAACTTGAAATTTTGCGTGCATGCACACTCTCCATCCTCATTGTATTAATCACTGCTACCAAAGGTTTAGGTTATTCATGTGATCACACATTTATATGTATCCAGACTTTTGCCCAGACCTAACCATTCATATTAGAAACTTGGAATTTTGCACACACTCTCCCCTCAATGAGTAGGGAAAATGGTTTTATTGTTTTTTGAAGATCTCTCCCACCACTGAATAGGTTCTTAGAAGGGGGTTCAATATGCAATGTAAGTTTATGCTAAATTGGTCACTAGTTTGTGCCCGCTTGTTTTTTTTTGAAAATTCAGACCTTTTTTAGTGATCACAACCCAACAAAAAACAAAGGAAGTAACTTATTCAATGAGCATATATGGGTGGTGGAGATTCATAATTTCCATCGGAATGTTAGTTTATTTTTTGATAATTTTTGTCATTCTCCTTTGAGTATGATTTTATACATATCCATCGTTGCCGATTTAGTGTGTTTCACTAAATATTCAGTGCATTTTGTTGTTTTGGCAGTGCAAAAAAGCGCTAAAATAGCGCTCAAACATTTTGGCCATTTTTGACCATTTATAATCTCTTTTTTGCGTTTTTGGCCAATTTTAAAAAAATTAGTGCCTTTTAGCTGTCAAACTAGTGTGAAAATATTTTTTGAGTTAGAAACATGATAAGCAAAGACCACATAATTCAACTCATTTCTTAAGTGTTTATTTTATTCAGTTTTGGAACAGCCTAAAAATATGTAAAGAAAACTAGAAAGGACAAAAAAAAACAAAAATTATTAATCGTCTAGTTTACATAAAGTTAGTATACAACCATCTTAGAATTAGATTTTTAGAAACCAGGCTTTCATTTTGTGTATGTTTACCACAAAAATTACTTAAGAATAAAAAAAATGTGAATATGTGAGTAAACTACACCATCCACCCTTCATCCACCCTTTATTCAACCCCAAAATAATAAAATTTCCTTGGGTGAATCATTCACCAGTTCAAGAAACAACTGGCATACAGTAGTAAAAAAAATGGAGAGAGAAAGAACAGCAAAATGGTGGCTAGATTATTCTTGATTTAAAAAAGAAAAAAATGAGACATTTCTTTGTCAATTTTTATCGTTTTCTTTTTTTTAACTGATTCATTTAATGGAGTCTCCACTCAAAGTCTCTTGGGCTTTCAAATAAGGAATTTTTGAATAACATTTTTTTTGGCCAAATATTAAAAGGGATTCAATTACGAGCCAGAAATAGTGGACTAATTAAACGCAATTGCTCAAATGATTGAGAAAGGTAATATTCTAAAAGCATTTCAGTCATTTTTTTTTGTGCTCTCTTTTTTCAGGTTAAATACTTAGAAACAAAAACTACAATAAAAAAAAAAAAAGGAGAAAAAATAATAGCTTTTCTTTAGACGTTTTGGTAGTTTAACCCAAAGTTATTAGAGATGAGATTAAAGCAAATTTTAAATCCTATCTTACTCAGCCTATCAAGACATTAAGCCGTATTTAAGGCAGATTTCAAGAAATTCTTGGATTAAATCTTAAAATGCTCAAAGCAATTTATCGAAGTTCATTCAATGTATACAATGTGGTGTAGAAAAAAAAAAAGAGATAATTGTTTTTTAAATATCCCAGCCTCATCAAATTCATTTATTTTTTATTTAAAAAATAACAAAAATAAACAACAAAAAAAAGGTGCAAAGTGTATAAAGCTAACCCACCTCCAATATGGGAGCATAAAATGTAAGAAGTTTTTGAATTGTATTGATTCACATCTGTTAATAATTGGGCAAACAAGACTGGGGGTGAGTAAGTTTCGATTAAAACCAACTTAAAAAAAAAAAAACTTATGAAAAAAGAATATTAGTAAAAAAAAAACTAAAAAAAAACATTTTTTTAAAATAAAATAATAATGGAAGATTGGGGGTAAAATACAAAGTGGAAGCTCTTCATAAGGGGGTGCATATTTAATAAATGAAAACTTAAATAGTTCAACTCAATATGGTTCTCTTAGCTTAAATTGGGTGGGGGCAGACCTCCTGAAGAGAAGATCAGAAATCGGTTGAGGCCAAGAACCTAACATCTTATTCTATATAATATCGGATATTATTAAATACCTAAAAAACTTCCAACCAGTGTGGCTTTTCCTTACTTTTTACAGATATATATATATGGTCACCTCCCACCCTGCCAGGATTAGTCAGGTGGCCACAAAAATGTTGATAATGTCCAGCCTGGCAGCACCTCCCCATTGCACTTAAAAGAGAGGGTCATGGGACATTTCTGACAGCCAGGAATGGGCAATTTTTGTCCTTGCCCACACTTAACCATGAACACCCCATCCACTTGAAACCAACAGGGTGTCAAGTTTTCCCAATGGGGAGGCAAATAAATATATATATATCAGGTCTTCAAAGGAGAGAGAAGGTGGGGAAAGGACCTAAAAGGCTTGCAGATAGCAGACCTATCAAGTGAAACAATTTTCAATATGAAACAAGCCAACAGTAATTGGAGTCCACAGTAAGGAGGCAAACAGTAAGTGTTAATCAGTTGATGATACCATCTTTAATCACTCAACCATGATGGCTGGATGGGAAAAGCTATCTCTCTCTCCTCAATCTAAGAGAAATAAGTGGGGGCCCTCTAGGTGACCCACTTATTATAATGTTGCTCACATTCACTCAGCACTAATGCCCTTGGGAGAAGCATGAATCCCCCCCACTCCAGCTGTGGATAAATAGCAGGTCAGTTGGAACTCTTTAGCCCTGTAAGTCCAGAAGGTTATTCTGACAGAAAAAATACCTTATTTGGGATCAGCTATGCTGAGTTAAAGTAGGATTGGGAAAACAAAGCAACAAACCCCCCCTCCCCCCAAAAAAAACCTACTTGCTACTGAAACAGTGGTATCCGGAAATTTAATTGCGAGTAAATTATATGCTGGAATTTTCATTGCTGAAATGGCTATTTCCTAGTCACATTTTATAGCCGAAACGAAACGAGACGATATAGTGAGCTGAATCTGGTGTCGCTTTTTATGCTAAGTAAAGACGTTTGAATGAAATTATATTCACAAAAACATTTATACTGTCAACATTTACTAATATTTTCTTTAATTGAAACTTTTGATCAAATTAAAACTAAGTATTAACGGATTTATTTATTTTTTCTAAAAATACTTAAAACTATGTATTTAATTTTTTTTCTTTTACAAAAATAAATACATAGTTTTAATTTGATCAAAAGTTTCAATTAAAGAAAATATTAGTAAATGGTGACAGTATAAATGTTTTTGTGAATATAATTTCATTCAAACAACGTCTTTACTTAGCATAAAAAGCGACACCAGATTCAGCTCACTTTATCGTCTCGTTTCGGCTATTAAAAGTGGCTAGGAAATAGCCATTTCTCCAGGCGATTAACTTTCCCAGCGACCAAAGTGCCTTAACCCGAAACAGCAGCGGAGCTGTTGTGGCCCTATAGCCCACCAGGAGTCTACGGAAACAAACAAATTTAAAGTTGGAATTAAAAATCCCACTCACAAGAATGATTCAATTTATAAAACCTTGTCCATTGTCATTTTAACAGATTGAGAATGAAGAAAATTCCTGATAACACACTTGTAGGTGATCAATATTTGATTAACAGCAGAGAGTGGTGGGTTATTTAGATAATATTTCACTGTTTATTTCTAATAGATAGGGAAGACAATTTGAAATTGTAAATTAATCTAACTTCTTGGGTAATCCAATTATTCTTTACTGAATATAAGGAATAACTGGATCAAATTTGTCATTCAAGACACAGGAAGATCTGATAAAACAAATTTTACCAGTTTTAAGGTAACTCATATTTAAGTTCAATTTGTAAGGTATCTAAACAATTTAACCCCTCTATGCCATATATATCCTGCTAGGATTATGCTCAGGTTATATGGTAGGTGTTTTTACTCATGAATATCTGGTTTTGTTCATTTCCATGGAAACAAAATGCAAAATATATTTTAAATATAACTGTATCAAGAATGAAGTAATACATTCTCAGAATTATGTAATAGTAATTCTAATGAATTCTAATAAAACAATAACTAGAGAGCAAATAAGAAAAAGTTAAATGTAAAAAAGACATACCGTTGGGGTGAAATCTGGGGCTTTATCCATTGCATGCATGATACCATCTGATATAGTACGATCAACTGATTTCAGTACAACTTCCAAGCCATGTTCTTCTTTCATGACTTTAATAAAAGGTTGGAATTGCTGGATAACCCTTTTGGATTCGGTGAAGATTTCCATGAGCTTGCCAAAGCAGCCGTGTAGGACATCTTCACAAAACTCTTTGCAAGGCCCGACATCAATGTGACCTTTGCATTGAGAACAGAAGAGCATTTGGGTTAGTCCTTCCTTACAGGTTTCTTCGATCTTGATGTGGTTTGTCTGGTTGATCAAGTCGATAAAGTCCGAGAGCGCCTCCTGATACGAGATGGGAGCACGGAACGCAAGAGACAAATCATAAATGAGCTTGCGAACAAAAGGTCCAAACGGTGGTGGCTGCAAACTCGTCTGTACGTTCATCAGGCAGTCGTTGAGGGATTCCTTGTAATTGGTCACCGTGGGGTCATTCACGGTGTAGCGGAATACGAGTGGTAAGAGTTGGTCAAAGAATTTGGTGACGCTTGTGCTGATCGTAGCGTTGTGCGTGGAATATTTGGCCAAGTTCCTGAATAGCTCCTCGACGTGCTGTTCGTGCTCATTGCGCGGAATTCTGTAGATATCTGTAAGGTGTACCAAAGTGTTGTTCTTGGCTTTATTTATGAGTGCCGTCACTTGATCTGAAAGAGAAGACAATGAAACGTTAATGCTGGAGTCGAAAAAAAACCCTTTGCAGATGGGACACACAAGTCCCATGTGATTACAATTATATAAAAAGATAAAAGTACAACATCAGGGTAGTCAAGGTAGGCGTGGTATCTTTTTAACCAGTTCCCAGCCAAGCATATTTTTGTAAGGTTTTAATTCCCGTGTGCCATGTCTTTATCATAATATGAAAATAAAAAGTCTTTATAATATGCTTAAAATTAGGTATGATCAAAATGAACAAAAATTTCAAGCGTGTAAGCAAGATCTGATTTTAAAAAAATGTATGGTAGACAATGCAGTACACATATTTGAGCTGAAAAAATAAACAAGATAAAAATGCACAACAGCTGTGCTGTGCAAAAAAGGTATGTTGTCTGTAGCTCCCATAATTTGAAATAGCGGTCACCAGTTCCTGGATATTAGTCTAAAAAAGGTGAATATAATTATCTTCAGGGATATATCTGTAAAATGTGTAAAAATCAACGAAAGCATCATTATATAAAATAAATAAATCATCAAATTTATAAAAAGGTGCGGTAGTAACCATATGGAAAGAAATTCTTCTCCGAAATTTGGAATGGAATTTTTTTTTTTTAAAATTCATCCTTTAATAAATAAGTATCGGGAATTTTTATTAAAATCGAATATGCTGATTTTTGAGAGATTTTAAAAAATTTCTCACATGTCGATCGCACAATGAAATTTTCATCCATTTTGTTCATACTTAAAATGGTTTTAATTTTTCAAACAAATCAACTAATAAGTACAAGAGAATATCTAATAAATGTTATATATACATAAATGTATGTAAGAAAAGAAACAAACGAATAACACAGTATCGTAAAACAAGTTATCTTGTCCATGGCACTGGACTGACAACTTGCCAAGACAAATTATCTCGTCCGTGGCAGCAAACAGGTTGAGAAAGATACAAGAATAGATTACAAATAAAATATTTCAATATTTCAGAAAGGAAAATATTTGCATTGTTAAATTCCATTGAAATAAATTCAAATTCAAATTCATGAAAGAATAAATAATGCATGTATTAATTGAACATATTCTCAAAACTTGCATATTAAATGCAATATGGTGGTGAATTTACATCAACGTGTATAACTTAAATAGCAGAATTTATAAATGGCAATTATTGGTGAAGAATATGCAATGATTTGTTATTTTTCTGAGGGAGGGGGAAGTGAAAAGAGAAAAGGGCAGAGAAGTAAAAATTAAAAAGAGAAAAGATTTGCTTAGAATGAGAAGCACGTTTCCCCGAGAGACCAGCCAAAGGCAATCGAAGACTGCATTTCAATTCACAGATTAAAATGCGACTTGAAATGCAGACTGCAATCCCCTCAGAAGACTTTTAGTACTGAATAACCAAGCATCATTTTCTGTTACAGGTACACAATCTCTTGTACAAATCCCTTGCGACCAGACAATTTGGGGAATTCAGAATCTTTCTGATTTCAGAATGGTAGGTGCAGGTACCATATCGATAATGAAAGATGCTTCCTTTTCTGCTTTTCACCGTTATCCATAGTGGAATCTACAGTTTTGGGTTTTTTAAAAAAACATTTTCAGTTTTTGAAGTGAAACAATAAACAAACTATCTGTAAGCAGCAGAGACACATCTGACTAGCAGGAGCATGAAGACAACCGCGTGGCATGGGTTGCACCAAAGCTGTCTCAAAATAATAATTTTTGCTGGGCTTTAAACAGCTTGGTAGAATGTAGCAGAAGTAACGAAGATGACTTTGGTTGAGTGTGGGTTGTGTCAGATCATGTTTTGTACCAAACAAGCTTTGATGGGCAGACAAAATCCACGAAAAGAAAATGTTTAGTTTTCAGAGTTTTTCAGTTTTCAGAATTTCAGATAAGAGACTGTACCTGTATTACCTCTTTCTATAGCATATTATTTCCAATAACAAAGAGGTACTTTTTACATTTCCAAGAAGCAAAATCTCCGTTTGAAATGCATTTCTATTCTATTTGTAATTTCTTAAATCTAAAATTCAACCAAAATCTTTAGTAGAAGTACTAAATCTACAAGATGATTCGGAATTAGTCTAAACAAGCGAGAATACTGCCACAAATTAAGGGATCAATTTAGCATAAACTTACATCGTAAACTGAACTCCTTTGCATAATAAGTCTAACATAAGGACGAGCCCCTCTGATTTGGATGAATACGTATTTTGGCACACAGACACTCGCATGCATTTCGCTGAACTCTTCTCGTTTATCAGCCAGTTTTTTAAAACTCCTCTTCAATTTCGGGCCAATGTTGGAGCTAGACAACGAGGGAGAAAGAGGGTGGGGGGCTTATATGCCACCAAATACGGTAATCAAAGTGAAAAAACGAGCAACTGAATAGAACAATTGAAACGCACGAAAGACTCTTTGATAACATTTGGTTCATGTTGCATTTCAAGAGAATGGATCCACGAAAACTGGATTGCAAGAATATTGGTCAAGGCAAGAGCGGCAAGTTACAGCCGAGTGGCTAAATCCCCAGCAATGTCCGTTCGTTTGGCTAGAAGCAGAGAGAGAGAGAGACAGAGAGAGTGAGAGTGAGAGTGAGAGAGAGACCACAAAAGGCCAATCAATCAATGTTATTGCTCTTCTTCCTGATCATTAGGCCAGCAATCAAATCATTCTTCTTATTATTATTCTAAGCATGCAGAGACTTACTGAAGATTAACGCAGAGAAGAGAGATTAAGGTAATCACTAGAATGAGCTTAGCCTACTTGAAGCCTACAGAGCACCAAAGAGGATCAACAAGACCAGGCTTGGCAGAGAGATTGGCAAAGAGATTAGAACTTGCGTTTTGGAACAGATCTTTTAAGAAATAGAGCATTTGATAGAAGAGCCATACACGGCCTGTGAGGAGGGGGGGGATAAACTTATTGGAAGAATTTAAGATGAAATGCATTATGGGCTATTTCACTTTCTTTTTA
The DNA here is from genome assembly GCA_006491835.1 of Architeuthis dux. Lineage (NCBI taxonomy): Eukaryota > Metazoa > Mollusca > Cephalopoda > Oegopsida > Architeuthidae > Architeuthis > Architeuthis dux. The sequence goes on from VCCN01001112.1 coordinate 4,105,918, forward strand.
TTAAAAGGAATACATGAAGAATATTGTTCAGCCTCCTGACGGGAGGCCTCTCAAATTTGTTTGGGCAAAGTTGTTAGTAATAAATAAATGAAGATGGTTTTTATGGCCCATCAACTTGTACACATCAATCAAGACGAAGGCAAAGAAATTCTTAGCCTGGATTCTCCTGAATGAAATATCAAAATCTATTTTAGATATCATTTGGCATGCCAGGGAGAGATTAATTGGTGCCCAACTTTGTTTAGGGAAAACCCTAGACTGACTGGTTCATTCCTTTCATCAACTTGTAGACCAGATAAGAGTGATAATCTGATCCATGTTCACAGGATAAGTAAACTAGATTTGGATTTTGTTAAAAAGCTTTAAACAGTTGGATTTATTGGACATCCAAAATTGTCCGATTTAAGGCCCCAATCAGCGTTGCCAACTTTGATATTTTATATCTAAATTTAGATGTTTTTAGATATCGGATATCAGTTCTAGCCACTTTTAGCTATTTATTTTCATTGTGATAATGATCTAGCTACTTTTAGCCACAATTTTTTCTGTCCAAATTTTTCCTACTCATTGAGGTGAGTGTGTATGTGCAAAATTTCAAGTTTTTTTTTTTTTGCTGTGAACGGTTAGGGCTGGACAGAATCCAGATAGATAAATATAAATGTTAGAACACATGAATAACCTAAATGCAGCAACAGCATTTAAACCAGTCTGTTGTGGGTAGCAGTGATTAAAACACACACTCAAGGTTGTTAATCTTACAGGAAAAAGAAAAAGAAAAAAAGAAAAAGAGAGAGAAAAAGAAAAAAAAAGGGAAAAAAAAAGAAGAAAAAAAGGGAGAAAAAAAAAAAGAAAAAAAGAAGAAAAAAAGGAAAAAAAAGAAAAAAAAAGAAAAAAGACCAAATATATAATCTCATCCGACTGGTCCAATTGTGAAATGAGGCCAATGATGACAAAAATAATCTCTTTGAAAAGAAGTACTAAACTAAACCAACAGCCAACAGAGATTTAATCTTGACTTCTGGTCATTTCAAAGTCAGAAACAGATACATTGCTTCAGACTTTCTTCAAAAACATACACACTGTTGCTTCTTTTGGACTCTGTAAATTATAAATGAAGAGGAAATGTTTACCAATTATTGGCAGGTCTTAAACAAGTCTGCCCAGAATGATCCCAACTGATGATAAAAGACCTTTTTTGAATGGACGCATAGAAGAGAGAGAAATCAAAACCCAAAACAGCCCTGTCGGCTGCGGAAGATGACATTGCAATTCATTGGGAACTTTTGGAGATATTGTGTGGACAAACATG
>VCCN01001112.1:4154137-4168132 GCA_006491835.1 Architeuthis dux
GAAGTGTTGTCCTAATCAGCTTTAGGTTCAGGGCAATTATAGCCGTCCTGGCCTGGGATTTACCATCACTCACACTTCTGTTTAATTATGTGAAAATACACAATAATCTACACTGTTTATAGCAAGAAGCTACACAAGAACTTTTGATGACCTTTAAGATAATTGTATATAAGTAATATATAAGTAATAATAATCAATAATCACTTATGCCAATTGTTGAGCAGATCGTGACCCTCATAACTCAACGAGAGTTGATCACAGTAATTTTATGGTCAATTCATTTGCAGGCTACAGTGTTAGATACCAACACAGAAGCCACGCAGTTGGAAGGGATGGAGTTTTAGATGTGCTACGCTTCTCTAGCAGTTGTCACTGACTTACTGACAAGTCGACATATCGAACGTAACTTTTTAATAATCAAACTGTGACATAAGGTTGTGTTCGTTTATTTAAGAAGCTAAACATATCGCTGTGTTTATGTTTTTTCAACATTTAACTGAACTAGTGTTTAAATAGCGCTTCTATGGGCTGACTTTTAGGGGGGGGGGGATAGGAAGCAATCAGAAGTTAATCACAGTCTTAAAATCTATATAAGTAATGTGTCCGTCTGTCTGTAACACTTGCATCTGTCACTTTAAAAATAAAGAGTTTACGTTCAAAGGGGTGGGGGTAGGGGAGAGATTCTCAGGGGAGGAATCGCAACACAAAGACCATGAAAAGGAAGAGGGAGAGAGAACAAGGTAGGGGCATGAAACAAAGATATTCACTAAAGGAGAACGGCTGAACTGTCATTGAGAAAGTAAAACGTGATCGAATAGAACTTGCTCTTGAGTGCCTGAACGGATCATTTGGTTAGGTGCCAGGGATGGTTGCTTCAGGCAACTCCCATGATTTTTTTTTCAGATACCCCTAGGTATACTATTAGCAAAGCAATGGTTATTTTACTAGCTATTTTTAAAAAGGTGTATGTCTTTACAAATACTGCTCCAAGTGTGAAGGAGTCCTGCTTGTCATTTGAGCTTATACAGTCAGGAATGGTGTTTAAGAGGCGTGCGCGAAGACAGTTCCTGGATAGAGTATGAGTATGAAGGGTCATCTTTGTGGAGGCTTGTTACCACACATTCATCTCAATAAAAATGCCTCCCAATCAGCAGTTAGTCTTGTACTTATAAAAATACAAGGGTGCCAGTGGAAAGAACCTTGCACAACGTTGAATGGCGTTGCCAGACTTCAAAACACTCTGAGCAATTTTTTTGAAGAAACATTTTTCTTCATAGAAAATCTTTTCTAAAATGGTTCCTTTCAAACAATCAACTTTAAACAAGACTTTTGACTCATCCTGAGAAGTATGGGAATGGGGGGGGGGGGTTCTATGTAAGGAATCATCCATTGATACGATTGTTTCGGTTTGGAATCAAGATATATTCACAGACTTGTTAGCCATTTCTCGAGTGGAACTAGCCAAGAGCTGTTTCACCCTTACAGAAATGCGTGCATGTGTGCGTCAGCAAACAGTGAGTCAAGAACTGCAGGGGGGGGATGCCCCACCCAGCAATCCAGATTTCAAGCTGAAGGACATAGCTTCGCATTTGGGCTGCATTTTTCCTTTTTAAAAAGGGAACCAGAGTTTGTTTTGTTTTTTAAATAATTTTATTTGCTTACAATAAGAAAAAAAAAATGCATGAAGCAAAATTTTAAATATCAGTAAACTTACAGGAATATGATGTAAGAATAAAAAGGAAAAGGTATTTTTTTTCTTTATGATATTTATATATGAAGTCTTCCACCTCCAATGCCGCCCTCACCACAGCATTCTTCGTTCCTATATCATAAAGCTATCCAAACAAAATGGCTAGCATTAAAAGACAAACAAGCCAAGATGAAGCTGATTTATCTCAGCCAGACTGGGTGGAGGAATACGGGGACAACAATTTCTTCTTGCCAGCCAAATGTTTCTTCCTCTACAAAATAATCCTAAAAAGATGGCGCACTTCAAACGCATCTTTTATGATTATTATTATTATTATAGAGGACGATTCCTTAGAAGAGAAGAAAATGAATAAAAAGTGGCTATAAGTGTCGAGACAGAAATCTTCAAACAAATTAATGGTCATTAGTCTATTTTTTTTATATATTATAATGATTCTAAAGTCTATATGTAACCAGGTCTGCAGCTGATATGTGATCAAACAGTCTGGCCGTTTTGCCGAAGAACGTTTCATCAAAACACGCACTATTCAAGGTATTCCTGTATTTCCTATTGCAATAAATAAAGAATCATACGCTGATTTAAAGTAAATTTTATGCTATTTTTTTAATTTTGGGTTTTACTTTTGAGTGTGGATTTATTATCTCAAAATATTTATATTCATATTGCAAAAATTAATTTAATCACACCTCGATGTATTAGAATGAAATTTTAATTCCATTTAAAAATAGCTGAATAACCCGTCTGTAGAAGGATATTTGGCTAGTATTACACAAACACTTCACTGAAATCTGGGCAACTTGCTCTAAGGTACAGGAATCCTGATTTTAACTTGAAGCAAAACAAAACGAAATTCACAGAGGAAAAAACAAAGTAGACATTGAGGCCCACAAATATTTACTGCTTAAGAAAGTGTTACACACTTGGGATACTTTTAAGGCAATTAAGAATTGACGAGGCTGAATTTGGGGAGGGGGGGGAATCTGTCAATTCAGTAATTTTCAGTATACATAATCGGGGTATAAAAAAGCATGTTAACACATTAATGCTGCTACAAGGCACACCTGCTCATAGGGAGGCACAAATGATCAAAACAACGAATGATAAGGGAGAGCAGAGATCTAAATCAAAAGGTTTCTGTCTGGACGCAAGACATGAACTTATACAAACAAACCACTTCATTGGCTGCAGGTGCAAAGCCTAGAAGACTGATGCAGAGGAGGCAAAGTGATAAGGGTGGAGAAAGAGATTTAAACGTATCTTTTATGGATGAATAAACGTTGAATACAAAAAGTCTCATTTAGTTCTTTATTGGTTGATTGTTTTTGACAGAAATTTTGAATCAATGCGCAAAATCACTTCATCACAACACATTCTCAGAATCTGAAAACAACTTACAGGTACTATTACATATATATTGTTTACTAACAAGTAGTATGTGGGTATTTAGAATAACTACAGGGAGCTAAACGTTCCAGCCTTGCACGGTTCCTCAGATATTCCAGTGGATTACAACGCAAAACCTATTGGACATTTTCAATCAATTGACACTATGTTTCAGAGTAACACTGTTCTGTCCCCCCCACTCACCCTTGGTGGACAGTTCACCTCAGATGGAGTGGTGGGACTGGTGTAAAGTAGGTCCTTAGAGACTCTGAACACTTGTTTCTTAAGCCTCTGGACCAGGCCGGCTCACGTGGCCAGATATACATTTGCTCTGTTGGCTATTTCAATAATACCCGTATTTCCACTCTCCTCAAATGACCTAGACTTTAAAAGGAACATTATTAACCCCTTAAGCGCCAAGTTTTTGAGGACAATTTGACTTTGTATTTTGAAGAGCTATAGAGGGAGAATGGTTCATGATAGAAGATTGCTATACAGAAATGAAATGATCAAGTATGGCACAAGGTTTATGTTGGAAAAAAAATATTACCTAATTTGCATATGATGACATCATCAGGTGGCAGCCATCTTGGATTTTAGAATTTTTAGTACAACTTTCTTACCATTTTACAAAAAAACCCACACTTTTTACTTCAAAATTATGATAAAAATCTGAATAGAACCACCATGGTATTTTACTTCAGAATTATGCTAATATATGTTGCTACCTATTGGTCATATACACAGTAGATTTCTAGTGGGAGAGTGCGGTCGCAATTTGTCGATGGTGGCACTGAAAGGGTTAAGAGACAAAAGTAGTAAAACTGGGATATGTTAAAAGGGTTTACTGGTAAATCTTATAAACTATAATTAAACACCCACCAACCAACCTTTTAGGTTGCATCCAATTGGTCTGTGACTATGTAGACTATAAGTAGTCAGAAGGATCTACATATCACTAAGCCACCCACAAAACATTTTGGTAGGTGAAAGTGCTTTTTTTTTCCTCATCCCCCCCAAAAAAAATAATTTTGCAAGTCAAAATTTGGGTGTGTCCTTGAGGCCAGAGTGTCATCTACACCGGGGAAATATGGTAAATATTTAAAGTTAAAAATATTCTGTAAGAAAGTCAGGAAAAGTGGTTATTGCTGCTGCTAGTGTTTCCCCATAACCAGGTACTTTGATAGTTAAAAGAAATGGTATGTGCACAACCAACTGGGACAACGGATAGGTTTTTAGCTCATGATGAACATCAACTAAATGATCATGTGGAGAAAAGAAAAAAGGGCAAGCCAAGTCATAGAAGGAGTTCAGTTATTTTATAGGTCATAACCACACTTGCCAAATATTTCTTGAAGGCCTGACATAATTTTGACATCAGTTAAAAACAATATTGCCAGGGTTTCTAGGAAGAAGCCTTGCTAAATAAGAAAACAAACCTTTGCTTATCAAAAAGTTTTGACAGAATCAGTTTTAATAAAAAATAAATAGAAACTGTGTTTGCACAAGTTGTCCAAACTTTTAGGGAGGATCGCTCAGTAAGGTCTATAAATATAAACTAGTTGGCCTTCGGGTGTCATATTTTACTTTAAAACTTCCCCTAGATCCATTGAATACGCATACCAAATTTGATTGGGAAAAAATCAGACTTAGTATTATATAGAAATAGATCGAAGTTAGATCATTATTATTGGGGTGAGAGTAAACTCACACATATACAGCCTGGGCCTACTGGAATCATTTTAGGCACTGGGTAAAGTTGAAAGTTCGAAAAAGAAGTGGTTCAACCATTGTAAAATAATATAATAGATTTAGTGCCAGAGAATGATTTACTTTGTAAAGTATTCAACTGGTGGTAAAAAGGCTTGTGGTTCAAGTGTCAGTTGTTCTGTAGCAGACTTGTTGGGGAGGTACATGAATTACCCCATGTCTTTCAGTCTGTCCACACGATATCTCCAAAAGTTCAATGAAATTTAGTGGAAGGATGGGCTATCGGCTAAGAAAGTGATTAAATTTAGTTTTTTTTCTCGATTGAGTAGTGCCCAGTATTGGCAGAGGTATGTGTTCTTTGAGTGCTTTCTAGTTTGACAATATGTGAAGAACAAATAAGAAACCTCAAGATGAATACCTCTCTCTCTCTCTCTCCAGTGGCGATGGTTCGTTTCTAAACAGGTCAATCAGAGAAAGCAAATGAAGAATTGCTGTTATGCCTCCAAACATAAGGTGTAGAAAGGACGGAATGCAGAAATCCAATCCTAGGTGCCCAGTTGTTAAAGTTTATCATACTGTGTCACCCAAGGGGGGTAAAAAAAAAAAAAAGAAGAAAGAAGAAGAAAGAAGAAGAAGAAAGAAGAAGAAAGAAGAAGAAAGAAGAAGAAGAAAGAAGAAAGAAGAAGAAAGAAGAAAGAAGAAGAAAGAAGAAGAAAGAAGAAAGAAGAAAGAAGGAAGAAGAAAGAAGAAGAAAGAAGAAGAAAGAAGAAGAAGAAAGAAGAAGAAGAAAGAAGAAGAAAGAAGAAGAAAGAAGAAGAAAGAAGAAGAAAGAAAGAAGAAAGAAGAAGAAAGAAAGAAGAAGAAAGAAGAAGAAAGAAAGAAGAAGAAAAAAGATCTACTAGGTAAGAATTGCCCATATACATTTGGCAATATTTCTCTGGTATAAAGAGCTACTTTAACCCCCTTTTAAGACTAACCTATTAAGGTTTTAATACCTGAATTAAAATGTCCCAGTTGACTTATAAAAGATCTACAAGACATATCCCACTAGTCATAGAAAGCTGGGATATATATGTCCCAGGAGTCACTTAATTGACTGATTACATAAAGAGTTAAAACATTGTTATGGACAGAGAAAAATCTGCACCTTGGGGAGTCACTGGGAAATTCCAATATTCTGCAAACTAGACTAAATATTATTGCTGTCCGAAAAAAGAAAATTAAATTAATAAAAATAGATAGATATATAGATAGACAGATGGAAATCAAACAGTGCTTGATTTAATTTGTTTTTAAAAAGTGACATTTGTGACTTTTAGAGTTTTTTCTTTTTACGATCCCGGAAAAATGTTAAATAAATACACTGCTTAAAAACAAACATACCATTCCTCCTCTACCCACTTTTATAGAGATATCTCCCCAGTTACTCTCTATAACGATATAAAGTCCACACGCGCTCTACAAATAAGCAGTCAGTGGATTCAGCTGAAAAAGTGGACACAAAAAAAATGTGTCCATTTTAGCATTAACTTGCATTGTAAAGCGAGGAAAAAAGATTTCAGGATCCGTCCCAAAGTTCAACAAGAAATATCTCTCAATCGAATAAAAAAATACCTGGATCCACCCCAAAATTTCATCAATTCTTCTTTAGCCCATGGCCAACCATTCGACAAAATCTTTTAGAGATATTGTTGAGACAAAAGTGATTTCAGACCAAACTGATATTTGCTAAAGTGATGTAAGCGAAAGTGCTGTACCTGCAACAACAAAGCCATATTTAATAAAATAAACTATCTTTATTTTCATAGTTCGTAATACCAACCTAAAGCATTGTGTTCATCTAGGTATACGATGAAACAGTAGCAGCAGTAGTTGTATTACCAGCAGTTGAAATCAGCTAACAGTAATTCTCCTGTAGTGAATAGGTTTCACACCCTATCCTTTTGCATACCCCTATTCTGCTTCTGTCTACCACTCATTTTACTTTTTCGTCTCCTGTTCTTGACATACCAGCAGCCTGAATCAAAACATACCAGTGAACACACATACACAACAGAACTTGCTTAGCACCAGTCAATTTTGTGTTTGAGTGTTTGTTTTGTCACAGACAGAAACGTCCAAATTATAATATAGACAGATCTTCTAACCTAGTAGTAAAGTTATAAATTACATTCGATCATACTAGTTGATCAGGCATACGTAGGTACATCCAATAAATTCAGTTAATAACGTGTCTGGCTCCAGACTTATTGATGCGAGATAGATATATATAATATATTTTTTATATAACACTCCATTTTAAAACAAGTATGGTTGTAGCTGACAATATTCATTTCACTGCTTCTCGCAACATGTCAAGCCAGCAATGTTCAATTTTTTTCCTATTCTGACAGTGGGATCTCTCCCTTCCCTACCTTTAACCTGGTCATTCCTTAGTCTAATATGGAATATTAGCTCCAAATGATAGTGTAAAATATAAAATTAACTTTTTTCATATGTCGAGCACTCAAATTAAATATTTTCAACAACATCTATTGGATTTCTTATAATACTACAACTAATATATATATATATTTGAAAAATCTTGATTGTGAAACCAACTGTACTGTTTGTTATGGACAAATAAAACTTTATTTATAAAATATCCACTCTACCGTAGGTATCGAGCATTCTCTGAAAATAAAGGTCTACAGTGATTCTTATGCACTAATGTGTTGCATTTTGATGATTACGGATTATATATATAAAAATAACATTCGGCCAGAACTTTTCTAATTTGCATATCTAGAAGAATCTAAAACAAACACCACCTGCCTCCTACTGTTAGACCAGGTGCATGAAACAAAATGCAGGAAACCTGATACTCCGTCACGTTGAAAAGAAAAAGCTCCGTCTATTTAATAAGCGTCTGTGGCAAGAAGCCACAACTAAGACGATATCACAAACTGGACAAATATTATTCTAAAGATAAAATCCAAAACATATTTGGTTCAACATTTTATAAACTTTCTAGTTCAGTGAATTGTTAGGGCAACAGTAATGACCCACAAATTGCAGAGATATATCCGCCTCATCCCCATGGAGAAGACAAGACAAGACAAAAAAAAAAAAGAGCCTCTACTAAATTAGAAACCGTCAACATAGGTTTCTTCAGTTTTGTTGGTTTGGCTGGCTATGTATGTATCACACATACAGGCCACACCAATGGAGCTAGAGGGTTGAAAATTTAAACATTTACTCTATATTATGTCTAGAAAAAAATATTTTTTGTTTGTTTTTTGAAAATTCCCTCTCAAATAGCTTTTTAGTGAGAGTTCAATTTGCAATGCACGTTTATGCTAAATTGACCACTAATTTATGTCCAGCAGCATTCACACTTGTTTGGAAAAATTCATACTTTTTTTTAGTGATGACCAATGCTGCCAAAAGACGTTGGTCACGTGGCGGTTTCTATTGGGTGACTAACCAGACCCGTTTTTTTGCATTGGGGAGGGGGGGGAGGGTTACATCAGTTGATGAACTGAATCCTTTGTTCAGACAGGAAGTTGGTTATATAACCTTTTAACCTTTCTGTGTAGAGCCCTTCCTCCAAGACAAAGTGAGACAAACCATGGTTGTGGTGGGGGGGGGGAGAAGAGGCAGTAACTTCAGACAGCTTTCAAATAACAGGGATTTGAAAAAAAAGAAAAAAGAAGATTTTTTTAAATAAATACAGCAGGGGGTATGGTTAGTCACTCAATAGTAACAGTCACGTGACCAACATCTTTTGGCAGCATGCCGTGTTTGGAGGGATCACTAAAAAGTCTGAATTTTCAAATAAAAAAAAAATAAAATAAATAAAAAACGTTTTTTTTCTTCTTTTCTTTCTATAGGCATAAGGAGCGAATGTTTAAATGTTCAGCCCTCTAGTTCCATTGGTGCTGCCCAGACACGTGACACATTACATAGATAGCCAGACACATTTAACTGAAGAAACCTATGTTGAACAGTGGACAGTTTCGGTTGACGGTCTCTAATTAATTAAAAGATAAAAATGCTAACAAAAAACTAACAGACAGAAATTAACCTTGAATTAATAATTAATACAGAAACTGGTTTATTTTAATTAAAGCTGAACAAGGCTTGTTTAACAACACATAAAATTAATGTCCATAAAATTATTTGAATAAATGAATACAATAGTTTTAAGTATGTAGTATGAACAGTTCTGGCTTCAGTTACTCGTCAGTTTGTTAACGAGACAGGATAATCTGCCATATATATGTTATGCCGAATCGGGGAAATTGCCTAATTAGTGAAATTTACTTATTTTTTGTAAAACAAAACAAATGTTTGATTTCACTTTGATTATATAAACTTTGGATCATAAAAATAGTTGTTTTATATCTTTGTTTTGATTAAATTACAATTACGTATTTATTTTTTTTGGGGAAAAAAAAAAAAGTTAAAATTTTGCCAATTAGGCAATTTCACCAATTCGGCATAACATATAAGATAATCCTTCACTAATAATTACTGATGTGGTTTTATTCATTTATTTGTTTTCTGTCATGCTGAAGGAAACCGATACAACTAAGTGGAACTGCTGTGGTTTGAACTTTGCAGACCTTAGCAGTCTGATGACTTACTAACAATAGGCCACTGATGATTCGGTGTAGAAATTTTAGGGATCCAAAGTCAGATTGTATACAATCCACCAGCACGGGAATGCCAACCCACCTAATGTGCTCGGTGGAAATGGGACAGGGAAGACTTCTTAAGAGATTATTTTATTTGAAAAGTTAAAGTATTTGTTATTGTTTAATTCAGTTAAAAATCTAAATAGAATAGGTGAATGGAGTTAGCGATTGAAATAAACATACAGGGATATATTCATAAAACAATGGAATCAAAGAATATTCTTCCACATTAATTTTGAAGATATATTTTGATATACAGTGTAAAGGTGTCCTAACTTTGAGACATTCTTATGTCTTGCTAGTTGTGTGAATTTAAACAGAAGAGGCTGATACTTATAAAAAGGTGTTTTATAACATCACCTGTAATGGCTAAACCACATTGGATACACCCGTTCTCGTACGATCACTGAAGTTAAGCAATGTCAAGTCTGGTCAGTACCTAGATTGGTGACAAACTCAGTATACCAGCAGCTGGGGACCATGTAGGAGCATCCCATGGCAATCCTGTTAATCTTCCTAGGAGGAGACTGATCTCTACACTACATGCAATAATGCAAACCCTCCCTGAATCCTCCGAATGGCTTGGCTGCGAGCGACAATGAATGAACAATATCTCCATAACATATGCTGCATCTCAGTTCATAAACATTACAATTAACTAGTCACAAAAAGGTATAAACATGGGGCAAAGTAGGACGACTTAACTGTCAAAAGGACTGATCACCACTAAAGCTAACATTTTTTTAAACTTTTTTACAAAGCTGGCATGGCAATGACTGTTTTAGTTTTAGTAAAAGAAACTATTATTTTTTTTAATTTATTTATTAAATCATATAAACCATTTTTATTAATTTTTGACTACTATTTACATTCATCATAATTTTTTGTTTAATCACAATTTCAGTAAGGCCGCGACGGCATTGTTATTATTTTATTCATTTATTGCAAACCATTTTACACATTTAAAAAAAAAAAAAATACTAAAAATTAAGATGAGGGTAAATAACGGTCAAAAATTAAAAATGATTTACAATACTTGATTTATTAAAAAGAAAAAAGAAAATAATCGTTTATTACTAAAACAGTCATTGCCGTACCAGCTTAGTACAAAAGTTTTTAAAATGTTAGCTTCTTTAGGGGTGATCGGTCAAATCAGTCCTCACGATGCAATCCATTTTGCAATCCATTTTTAATGGTTAAGTCGTCCTACTTTGCCAAACATGGTTGTTTTGAGTGACTAAGCGGGCATGTACAATTCTATATCAAAAGAGCAAATGTAAGGATTTATGGTGGCACCCACATAAAATATGAGCCATGAAAACTGAAAATTATGGCATATCCAAGGGGTTGCTAAACTTTCCCCGAATCATAGCACCGTTAGTGTATAAAGATTTTTTTTCAGTGCCCTAATTCAGAAAATACTGAACATTTGCAGTTACGTTCGTGCGGTTAGGCAAGAAAGATAAAAAAATAATGAATCATGTAATATAAATTCATAAAAAAAAAAAAAGTTATATATTTGTTTCCTCCTAATAATCATAATTACTAGTGGGATGGGTAAGCCTGTTCATCTCACAGTTCCTCAAAACTGGAGACAGGCACCCTCATTTCCTGTTCCAAATTGATTTTTGTACGATACTTGCTTTTCATCGCACCTTCTCCTGAAAACCCAGCTCCGCAGAGATAAGTCATTGCAAATGGAATAAGGGTTTGTTGAGCTTTAACACCACCATTCAGTAGATTCAATCCTCAATGAGGTCACAGAGAATCTGCGGTTGTTCCTATGCAACTACTATGTACAGAGAATGTTCAACCCAGTTCTAGAACAATCCAGAATGTAAACCATGTCTATCAACCAAGTGCCATCTAGTGTTGAAATGTCTACACATTAGATAGATAGTGATATGCGCTGTGTCAGTTAGATGTTGTTCCCTATCATTGTGACCGTACATCATCACATTCAGTTACAATTGCCTGGAATTATCAAAATGTTCAAATATTCCATAGCACCCAGTGGAGCTAACCATGGCACGCCGGGAGAGCTGCTGAGCACACTTGAGAATCACTGGCAGATCCCATATAATTAACAGCTTCCTACCATGTCTGAAGTAATATAAGTATCAGTTGCATTGGACTACATCAGAAAACTAAATATATACCAGACTGGCTGCTGCAGGGTCAAATTCCACTCCAACTTCTATTCCGACTGAAGATGATTACTGCAACTTTTAGTATATTAATATGATAAATTTTCCTCAATATCTAAGACTTGTCAATTTAGCTCAGTTAGTAAGACACCAGCCTAGCAAACATTTATAGTGTCTTAACTACTAGGTTGCAAGTTCAAATCATGGTAGGAGAACTGGGATTTTACATATCGGTTTACACCCCAAATTTTGGTGAGGATTGTTGTTCTTGTTACGGTAGGAAAATAAATTCAACACCTGACTTTGTCTTGGAGTTTGACAAAACATTTCAGATATAATGCAATCTATAAACACATACCTCATATATATGTGTGTATAACAATTCATTTATCATAAGGCCTTGATATTGCTGGTGTTCTATGACAGACTATTCAAAACCTGCAACGTTGTTTATACAATTTTTGAATAAAGTACCTAACCCATCTTTGCAAACTGTATAACCATGAATTTCTTCACAAATAAGCTGCATAAAAGGTCTTCTTTAAAAGACTAATTGCATTTAATGTATTACTAAAAATTCATCTTTATTGAGTACACCGATTTTTTAAAAAAAATTGTATTATTCAACAACCACGCGTACATAACATTATTTTTTGCACAAATGACTACATCACATTAAAAAAAAAGTCTTTCCTGCAATACTGCCAATTTTCACAACAATCTTCCCACAAGTAAAGACGCTATAAATGTTTGAATAAACAAACCCATTTTTAGCCATTTTCTGCTCAATCATTGCAGAACTGGGCTTTGGACAGACAATTTTCAACAGGATTTTAAGAGTTAACTACCACAGAATGAAGATTATAATTGTTCACGCAAGGTTTTGGGTTTTTTTTAACATTTAAGACATTGAAATTTAACATCAGTTCATAAGACAAGGGAACTAATAGGTATTACCTTTTAAGCCATTTTTAGGGGGAAGGGGGTGGTCTGATATGCTGTCAAATACAGTAATAAGTGGTGTGTATGTGGTGTAAAACATATGTTTGGGGTTTCAGATAGCAAGGGAGTAATGGATGCCAGAGGTGGGGAGGGATAATAGCTTTGCCTTAATCCCTGTTACCCTCAGGTCATTGAAGCTTAAACAACAGAAACAAAAACATTCAAAAGCCAAAAAAGAGATAAAAATTGGTTTGGTTCAACAACACTCAACATCAAATTACTGTAGTAAGGAATACTGAGAAGAAACCTGCACAATCTTAGAAGATTGTGTTTGTAAAATCTGCAATAGCCATGTGACCTGAATATCATCAACAGAGAGCTAGGTAAGAGATTAAGAAGGATGGATTTGTGAATGAAGTTGGGAGGGTCCGAAGGAATTTAAAGCAAGCAAAAATGCAAGATTATTGACAAAAGGTTGAGTAAAGAGAAAATGGAATGGAACAAGGTTTTATATATCAGTTTGGAGTTATTTTGAGAATTCAACAATTATTTACGAGTGAATATAGAAATGTGAAGAGATACAAAGTACCACAATTAGTGTATTCAGTAAGTAAAAATAGACAAAAGTTAATCAGTATTAAAAAAAAAAAGAAATCTATCCAGACACACACATATCCTGTGTGGATTAGATTAAGCTTAGTGCATAAATCTTACTACAATACACCAAATGACCAGCTGTCATCACATAACAGAAGAACGGCCAGAGCTAGGGCTACCAAATTTTCTGTGGTTACTAATGTGGCCTCAGAGCATGTCTGAATTCGTACACCAAATGACAAACCATTTGTCATCGCATAACTCAAAAACGGCCAGAGCTACGGCTACCAGATTTTTTGTGGTACCCCAGAGCAGGTTTTTAGCAAGTTAGATACTCCCCGAAAATAAGTTCTTAGTGAGGGGTTCGATTTACAATGTAAGTATTATTCTAATTTTGTGTCCTGCTGCGTTTATTCTTAGCTAAAAATTTAATATTACTTTTACCAAATGTCTGTCTATCTGTCTGTGTTAACATAATTCAAGGACAGCTAGAGCTATGGCCAACAAATTTTCTGTGGTTACCGCCGTAGCATGTCTGAATTCGTTTATCTGTACAAAATCTCTAAGTAGCCAAAACGGTGCATTTCTAACCAGAGGTATAGAATTAAGATAACCTTTAAAAAGAATTTTTTTTTTAAATTTAAAAAAAAAAAAAAAAATTTTTAAAAAGTTTTTTTAATCTCCTATTGGGACCAAAGGCACCATTTACAACTTCCGCAGGAACTAGCTGGGAATCACGTCCATAGGGTGGGATTTCTGTTAGTGAAGATAAATGATGAATAGATGGTTGGATTATAGTATCCAAGCATTCATTCATTAAAAAAAA
>VCCN01001112.1:4175969-4187282 GCA_006491835.1 Architeuthis dux
TACATAAAATAAAGTTATCATTTGAAATTATTCTTTGTTGCAGCTTAATAAAATGGAAGGGGGGAATACTAGTAATCTATATTGACAAAAGCGGGGAATGTCTCAAAAAGGTTGGGAACCACTGCTTTAAAGTGTCTTTACATATGCTGATAACGTTGACATATCAAAAACATGAACTTCTTATTTATCATTTTCTTTTGTATCTACACGGTAGATAACAGTAGTTGAAATGTCTTTATTTCAAAACGGCTTCAGAAAAGAAAAAAGAAAAAAGAAAAAAAGTCCTGAGAACTCAAGATAATTCCTCAATAGATAAAGCATAAGCACCTGTTTTTATTTCAATGAATGAATGATTATTGTAGATAAGGGTCCTTTGAAGTACGGGTCCTGACCCAATACGTCGCAAGGTCCTGCCGACAGGTTCACAATAAATAAAGAGTTAAATGAATAATCACTGGTGACAATGAAATAATTAAGATTTGAAATATGAATTTAAATCATAACAGTATCTAATAGTAACATTTGTCATCAATAATTTGTTATTGTGAAAACCTAACCACAGAGATTTCATGAGAGGGGTAGGGAGGGAAAAGGATCGCAGGCAAGGCACGATCCATATGTATATAGTATGAAGTGTATGTTCCACACATCTATGCCTTTGAAACGAATAAGAGTTTAGTTGCATATGAACTTTGAGAGTGTGAAGTGGTCCTTTTATTTAGTTGTATTAAGCTTACACCTCGACCCTGAGATAAAATGGAACGATTATCATATGTCAGCTGGTCATGAGGTTATTGCATAAAATTAATTTGGGTTATGATCGGAAAAGTTTGAAGGACCCGGTTGTAGATTGTCTAATGACAAGGAGCCAAAAATAAAACCGCTCCCCCATCAACAACAGGCTTTTGAGAGAGGGGAAGCATTTAGTTTTCAACAGTGTCTTATATACCAACATATATCATTGGCATCTTAGTCTCAGGAGACGACGACAACCAATGTGACCCCAGAGTGTACTCTGAACCTTGGGTCCAGGCATCGCCTAGTGCGGCTGTATAATCCAATTTGAGAGTGGCAGTCCCTTTTGCACCTGGTGCAGATATATAGAGACGACTGGGTTGCAAGGGTTGCTGCAGCATGCTTCCTTCGATCCCTCCTCTCTGCTGCAAGCCGACCACCCCTCTCATCCGCGTTCACAATACCAACATATACAGTCTAAATTACAAGCGAGGACATTTTTTCTAATAGTTCACTTTGCTATCCATAATAAACAGAAATATATACGTCAAGTTGAAATCTGAACCCTTTATTAGTGACAACATTTTTAAGGAAAGAAAATAATATTTTCTTTTATAGAAACAACAAACCACTGTATTTATTTCAAACAGATGGAGATTTCAAAAATATTCCAACACTAACGCCAAAGAACTTTCAGTTGGTATTTGAAATTGAGATTCTAAATATCAAACTTGATTCAGCAAACTTCCGCATCGTACAGGTTAATTCTTTCATAGGCCTATCCTAACCCCAGAGGAAAATAATCCACGCTAGCCTGTAATCTGAACTCCTGTATGTGACGACCTCCGAATGTAGTGCAGACATTATACCTAGTATAAAATAGTAAATAAACAGAAGTATCATGAATAATTGAAAGAATATACGTAATCGCAGAAGTTCATTCCTATATTGGTATACTATACTGCAGGGTGTGAAAAAGCATTGGTAACACAGTAACGCTGCTATGGGGAACACCTGCTCATAGGGAGGCACACATGATTAAAACAATGAGTGCTGAGATCTAAATAAAAGGTTGCTGTCTTTGAGGACCCGAGATATACAAACAAACAAACACACAAACCTACTGCTCCATTGCCTGTAGGTGCAAAGCATAGACTGATGTATTTGGGAGTCACATTTGGTCAGAATTTTGCATTACGAGGCGCCCTGTACTACAGTAAATTACACCCTGTACTACAGTAAATCAGCCAACGGATCTTGAAAAAGATTTTGACTTTAGTGTTTAGTTTCAATATGAGTACAGAAAATAAGTTTGCACTAAAATATTTTTGCATTTGTAAATAAAAAAAGAAAAAAAATTATTTAAATTTTAATGACTACTTTTTACTTTCATCTTACATTTTATTAGTTGCTTTTTATCACACCCTTTGCTCAGACCGATTATCTGCATATAGCGTTGGTCAGAAAATAAAGAATAAGCCTCAGGTGGGACTCAAACCCATATCTCTTTAGAAAAAGGAGGGGGAAAAAAAAAAAAAGATGGGCTCACAATTTTTCCAAGAAGCTCTTTAGAATGCCTATCCTAAAAGGTTTAGAACATGAATCAACTAGAAAGAGAGTATATACCTTTGCCAATGACATACACTAACTAAAAACTGAATGAAAATCAGTTCATATATAGCTACAATGAAAGGGCAGTAAATATGTCAATTGAAAAGATTCCTGGATCTGCCACAAAATTTAATCACTTCTTTAGACCATGGCCCATCCTTCATCCACAAAATGACATTGAAATTCTTTTGAGAACTATTAATGATATTGTGTGGGCAGAAAGACAGAAACACGTGTGAATACATCTACCCTTTTCAACTTTGTTGGCAGAGGTTCTTGACAGATACTTCAATTGGTTGCCAAAATGTGTTCATTACAGAACAACCTAAAAGTGAGAGAAACCTTTCATGTCTTCTCCCTTTCTCTCCCTTTAGTGCACCTCATTCCTGAAGAAACCTTTTCTCTCTCAATGAGATTTCTCCCGACCCCAGTCAACAACTAAAAGGTCAGAGCACAAAAAAAAAAAAATAATAAATAAATAAAAAAATAAAAGCACAGAGAACGCATACCTCTGCCAACGCAATTATCACTAAAAACTAAATGAAAGTCAAGTCATATATAGTTATGATGCAGGGAAGGTAAATAAAAAAGAAAAATCTTTTTTTTTTAATTCCTGGATCCGACCCAAAATTTAACAAATTCTTCCTTACTCCACGGCCTACCCTTCTATATAATCTAATTTCAATTCATTGAGAACTTCAAGAGTTATTGTGTGGACAAACAGACAGACACGAGTGAATACATATACTACATTGACGGAGGTAAACTGAAAAGGTCAGAGCACGAGGGAAGAAAAGAAAGAACCCCCCTCCCCCATGTTACATTCTTACTCCAACAACAACAAAACCAACAAAAAAAAAAAAAAAAGGAAAAGTAAAGCAAAATCCATTTTCTCAACCCAGACCCCAGGAATAATCAGGAGTGACGGGGGAAGAACAAGACAAGCTACCTATGTTTCCACTGTTCATTAACCTGTCAGGTAGGTTTTTCCACGCAGACACAACAACCTCAAAACTGTAAGAAAAAGGAAAGACAACATCCGTTCCGATTCCATTTCCTTTAACGCACAGGATTCTTTTCGTCTGGCTGCGATGCTAAAGAGGTTTCATCTTGGTCAGTCCATTTTACTCACTCTTCATTTACAAGAACATGTTCTTTCTCAACAGCCTTGGAAGGTGTGTGTGCACACGAATACCATGGTAACTATTAATAGTAGATGATGTGGAGGGAGCTATTTTGGACAGGTTTCATGCTGAGAGATCAGGGGGAAAAAAAAAACAAAAAAAAAACCTAAGTTCAAAGGTTAGATTTGATCTCCTGCCAACCGTACGCTTCTTGTCGCTCAATCGGTAAGAGCAGCTGGTATGGTTAACCAGGCTTCCGGAGGTAAAAAAAAGGGGATGAGAGTTCGAGTCTCACTGAGAGTTTATTCTTTATCTACATTTTTACTCACTGCAATAGACTGGCGGCCTGAGTAATTATATGAAAAGCAACTAAAATTAAGACAAAAGAAAATACTAGTCAAAATTAATAATAAATGCTACTAATACCACTAGTGTAAGAACAATAACAAATATGGTGCTGAGAGTTCAGGGGGAAAAAGTGAAGGGAAGGTTTAATTTGATCTTCTGCCAACTGTAGGGTTCTCGTAGCTCAATCAGTAATAAACAATCTACACTGAAGCAATGGGGATGAGAGTTAGAGTCTCTCCAGGAGCTTATTCTTTATTTCTGATCTATGCTGTTAACTCACTAAAGTATACTGACAACCTAAGTAGATGCGATAAAAAGCAACTAAAACTAAGATGAAAGAAAATACTAGTTAATAATTAACATTAACATTAATAATATAATAAACTATGAAAATGAAAAATATTTTCAATTTCAGTGTTTTAGACATTATAAAATTTTAAATTCTAAAACTTCAAAGATTCTTTTAAAAAAACCTTAAAATTAACATTTATATGAACATAGTTCCACCTTGTGTACGCCTTATATTGGTATTGGCATATGTCTAATAATAATAGTTAACAATGTTTCATCTAATAAAAAATTCTTTTTAAAAATTAAAAAAGTCAAGATAATATTGCATGTAAAAGCCTTTATGAACCTTCCTTCTATTTTAAGTTATCTTTCACAATTGCTATTCATCAGAGATCTGCCACAAAGTGAAGGCATCTATCAAAAATAACCAAAAACATTGACGAGAAAGAAAGATTTCAATTTCCAATTTTATTTTTCTCATCAATTATGCATATTGTTCAAATCTTTTGGAAATCAATTGAACGTCCAAAATAACGCAAGAAAGGAATATTTTATTGCTATGAATAACACAGAACGAGCCATACATCATTAAAAGCTGAAGGCTATTTTTACTGTTTGAGAATTTTCTAAAAGCTACCGCAACAACCGTGCAGTTAGTAAGAAGAAGATCAACTAACTTGCATCGCCCTCGACTGTAGCAATTTTAGAGCATTTGTTCGATGTTGTCTTCCAAGTTAGAAAGAAACAAAAACAAAAACTTTGCTTAATTGTATAATTAATAATAAAAAAAAAGCAAATTTGCTTAATTGTGATTTTGCTTTGATTTATGGAATAAGTTTAAATAACAATGACAAGAAATCCATTATTTTCCTATTTCTTTATTTTGCACATCCCCCCCACACACATATTTGCTATGCAGTCCAGTTACTGTTTGGGAACTTTCTAAAAAATAAAAAATAAGTTTTTCCAAATGATTTCTTCCTGTGGACTCCTTGGGGAGCATAGGGCCACTTTGTTGTTTCAGTAGCTAGTCCGACACCCAAGCTGTAGGATTTTTTTTTCTGTCTCTTAGATGGACTGCCTTCTGCTATTCACCCAAGGCTGGAAAGGAGAAGCGGATTCATGCCTCTACCAAGGGCATGAGTGCAAAGTGAATGCAAGCAGCATCGGCCAAAACTCGAACTCAGTCCACCGACTACCGTTTTCCAAACCGGTAATCACTACGCAACTCCACATGACACTGCATCTCATTTTATGAAGCCGCTATAGCGAATTAATTATGAAGCTCTGTAATAAAATACACCACCAATGAGAAGTAGTCAAGGATTTTAGGCAGCTGGGGGGGGGGGGTCAAGATAAGCCGACGAGTGATGCATGGAGGGTTGAATAATAAAGTGAACACACACACACAGTATGTGTGTGTATGGGTTCCTAGTTCTGCTAGAAACCAACTTAGAAAATAGTCCAAGATTATTCTGACCTTTATTGATTTTGCAACCTTCAAGACTGAAGAATTGTTTTCACAGACTGTCCAGCAAGTGATGAGTCAGCCAATTATTCCGACCGATCTTTTCTTTCTCCCTACCTTTGTTTTAGCACACAAAGTTTCAGTTGTAATTGTTAGGGAAAAGAAAAACAGGGGAGGGCATGTGCAAAAGATTCAGGATTGCAAACGCCTTGACTACAGCCACCCCACCCAAGTGAAAAGAAAAATGCTTGCGGCTTATCCTTGGTCTTCACAGAGCAGCAGAAGACTGCGTAGAGCAGAGAGGATCAAAGAAAGGGGGGATAATAGTCCCTTCCAAAAGAACTTCAGGTTTTCTAGTTTTAAAGAAATAGAGAATTAGTCACTCAATAGAAACAGTCATGTGATCAATATGCTGCATTGGGAGTGATCAATTAAAACATTGGAAAAAAAGGTAATCAATGAATAAGTTGGGCAGTGATCACTAAAAAAGTCTGAATTTTCAAAAAAACAAGCAGGAATGCTGCCGGACACAAACAAAGGGATCAATTTGGCATAAACACACATTGCAAATTGAACCCCAACTATTGGTAAATAGCAGGGCAGCAGGAGTCCTTTAGCCCTGTAAGGCAGGCCATCTAAGAGTTGGTTACTCTGAATAAAAAAACCTACAGCTTGACAGCCACCATAGCTGGTCCCAAGCCTGGGTAAAGAAGAATGATTGGGGCTAGCAACTTTTACAAGACTAAACAAAACCTGCTTGAATCTACAGGGAGTTGCCTGGAAATGCAGCCTATGCAATCTCTCTAACCAAAACCACAAATTCAAAAGAGTTGCCTAGAAATTTGTATTTGCTGCCTATGCAATCTCTCTAACCAAAACCACAAATTTGAAAGAAACTGACTATTTCTTTGAAGATCGTTTTTGACAGCTATAACTGTCATTTCGTTCGTTCCTACATGCCTTGAGAGAAACAGATTTTCTTCCACCCTAGATCCAAGGTCAAATAGAATTTCTTCATCCTTAATATGGCCAAGAAATCAAACAAAAATGAATTCAGTTAATTGATTTTGAAAAGCTGTGAGTGCAAGAAAAACATCTGTTCAAAAATTATCTTGACAATCAGCATAATTTTGGGAAACTTGAGGTCATGGCCATAGGCCCCTCTAAGCTGTGTATACAAAAGGTTTTATTTACCTAAAATAATGTAGAGTTGAATGAGTTTTTATTTAACCATTTCCAGTAACTATAATAATAATCTGTGAATTAATGGTATTATTAATTCATTTCAACATTGAATCGCATAAAATATGAATTACACAAGGTTTTATTTAATTGAACACACTGAAAAGAGTAGTTCAAAGTATAGAATAACATACTAACTAAAGCAATCTTACTTGTACTATATCAAAAGATGCCTATACAGTTTTATTAGCCATGAGAGATAAGCTGTGCCAAAAGTATCTTGAAACAATTTCAAGTTTACATAAGTATTCTTAGAGGGAACATTGGTCATGGCTAATTTGGCAAGAACAGAAAAGATTTGAAGTGAGCATAGCAGAGAGGATGAAATAAAGATTCTGGGTCTTTCTCATTAGTCCCCACCAAAAGGTAACGTACATAAATTTAAAGTAAGGAAGCCTAAAAAAAATAAAGAAAAAAAAAAAAAGAAAAAGAGGATCAAATTGCATTTTGTCAGTGGAAAAGACCCAAATGCTGGGTCCTTTTCATTAGTCCCCACCATGAAAAGGAACCCCAAACCCTGGTGGGGACCAACAAATAAACAAAACAGTCCAAAAATGTTATGCCTTTTATTGCTAATTTGTTTTCTTATTTCACGCTTTTGACAGCATTAGCCTTTGTTCAAAGTTGCACAAATCTGACAACTTGACTGATCTGGACCCAACTAAAAACATATACAAGACTAGCATTCCAAGGGAACTTATGAATCACTGCCACCCATATATGCTGTGGCTGGGGTGATCAATTAAAAAATTGGGCTGTGATCACTAAAAAATATCTGAATTTTCAAAAAACGGGCACAAACTAGTGACCAATTTAGCATAAGCTTACATTGAAAATTGAACCCTCTACTATAACCCTATTTTGGAGGGGAATTTTCAACAGAAAAAAGAAAAGCATTTTTCCTACCCATTGAGGAGAGTGTGTACAAAATTTCAAGTTTCTACTATGAACAGTTAGGGCTGGGCAAAGTCCGGATACATAGATATAAATGTCTGAACACATAACCTAAACCTTTGGTATTGGTGATTAACCGACCATTCAGGAGAAAGATTGAAATATTCTGAATCACCAAGATCAAATTGCAGTTAAAATTTAACCCAAAACTAACAAATGGAGTTTCTAGTCGGTGAGAAAGAGAAAATACAACTTAATCTTTTTAGGCTTCCAAACTTTAAAATTATGGATGTTAGCTTTCAGTGGGGGCTGACGAAAAAAAGGCCCCAAATTCCTGCCTAATGACAAGTTCATTAGAAGGGATTTAAATCGAGTGCTTGAATTTCATTTTAGGCCCACATTTTCCCCCAAAATTGGCTCCAATTTTTGGATCTGATTAACTGTCCAACCCAACTGCTCACACAAAGAAAATGTGGTGGCCCAGAACTTAAATGTCAAATCACTTAAATAGAGAGACTTTATAACCTTTGTAAAAAAAAATATTAAAAAACAGAATCACATTAATAAGTGACTTTCTGGAAATACTTTTCTTTATTTGAATAAAAGGATTAGAAGGGGGGGGGGGGCAAACTAGTTTACTGATTTAGTGTCTGTTCATTTGCATTTGATATTAGAAGAAAACTCGTTTAAACTCGTAAATTCATATTTTTAAAATTCAAATCTTAAATTAAGGGGGATAACTTCTGATTGAAGTTACTTCCTTTACACGTTTACAATTTTTTTTTTTTTTTTTTTTTTTTTAAACTCAATTTACAAAAGAGTTCAATTTTTAAAAAATTCTATTCATTGAAGAGTTCCGCTGTGTTTAGGAGCGGTTTCAAGCGGTTCATGAATTTATGAGTTCAAAGAGATAAAAACCAGAATCAGATCCTCTTATAAAACATCATGACTGCAACTCTTCAGTCGATGCACAGAAAGACTTATAATCATGACAGATTACGATTCAAGATAAGCACTTTATACATTTTAAATAGAGTTTTTTTTCCAATATTACATTTTTTTTCCTTTCTCTTGCATACATACTAATCTTTCCACGAACATTGGAGATTTTGAGCTGCCTCCAGAAGTCATGTACTAACATGAACAGCTTTAGCCTCATTAATTCAAAAACCTGATTTTACAGTTTCTAATTTCAATTCGATGAAATAAAAAAATAAAAAACGGAAAAGAAAAGAAAAGCTGCCATTATCTATAGCCGAATTACGATTTAAATTCCACTGCATTTCAGAATCAGCATTACTAGATAAGCTTGATTTAGCAGCTCCGTTATAATCAGAGATGAAAATTAATGATACGCTCATTTTCAGACGTTTACCAATTCCTTATTCAATCAAAAAGAAGATCAATAAAGAAAGCTGAAAGTGTCTGGGAAAAGAGATCCCTTCTTTGAATGAAAAGACTGCGATGTCGTCATGTAAAGTGGGTGGGGTGGGGGGGTCCGAGTGCAGCAGAACCCACAGGATCGGGTGCTTATATAAAACCTGAGTCAGGCTGAACGTCTTGATACTGCTGGCTTTTAAGCCATTGATTTTTCTTGTCTGCGTTTATGCAATGCAGATGCATTAAACGTTAGTGATTTGCGGATTTTCTCGTTGCTGTTGCTGCTGATACAGCAACGGCAGCAGCAGCTGCAAGCCATGCAGAATCGTTTGAAAAGGTAAGAAGACGACTTGTGCGGGTGGGGGGGGGAGATTGCAGACTGCAGAAATGAAATTATGAAAGACAGAAAATGGAGATGTTAACTAATTATAAACTGCCTATAAGCTAGTGTTGCTTTATGATTCAATTCATTCAATATCGTAAGGAAATAGCTTTTTTGGTTTTTATATATTGTATATGTATACATACATATATGTATAGATGCACACCTCCTTTTACATCTCATCAGCCAGGTAAAAATAGAAAAGAACCAAAGAATGCTTGTATTGTCTGGGACTTTTGCGTTGCGTCAGTTACAGCACCTTTGTGATCCAGTCCTGCACAGAATTTAAAGATCAGATTCTTCTTCTATTAATTAACCATACCAAATGCAATTCACCAAGAAAGGCATTTGTATTTAATCCAAATACTTTGAGAAACTGAGACATAAACATGATCAATTCTCATTGAATGTTGCGTCAGTTACTATGTTGCATATCCATCTTGGTCCGTGAGAGGAAAATCCTGAACTTGGAGAATCGGGAAGACTTGAAACTTGGTTTATATGAGGATATATTTATTTACATCAAATACATTGTGCTTGGTACTCTCAAACCATTCTGTCTTTTATAGAGATTTTCAGGGAATCTTATATTCTATTTGCTTTTATAATTTCACTGATTTCTTTTATAACTGGGCAATTTATTTCTCACAGAAACTGCAATACATTTTACATATAATTTATCATATATAATCAGCCATTCAGAGAACCTGTGCATATTCATGCCAATGTCTAGTTTCAAGGGGACTTTTGCATTGCGTCAGTTACAACACCTTTATTGTGATCCAGTCCTGCACAGAATTTAAAGATCAGATTCTTCTTCTATTAACTAACCATAACGAATGCAATTCACCTAGAAAGGCATTTGTATTTTATCCAAATACTTTGAGAAACCGAGACATAAACATGATCAATTCTCTCTGAATGTTGCGTCAGTTACAATGGAATTGTCCCCTTAAAAAACATAAGTTACCATTTCTAATACCGCTTTCCGAAAGTAGAGGGTTCTGATAAAAACCTTTTGTAAGCCAAAATGGCATGAAGCAAAGAAGCAATTACCATTATGGGGAAAATTCTGAGCGTTCCCAAACCACCAAAATGGTGATGATGGTATGTTAGACTGAGTCGATGGATGTTGGGGGTGGTTGCTGGGAGGTACATAAAGCTGGGGGTAGAAGAAAGAGGAAGAGGGTGTGCACTGCCTCTATAACGGCTCGCTGCAAAACAAACACTGGACGCTATTTTCACCTTTTTTTTCATAAAAGCAAAAAGTGGCATAAAGCGAAGGATACCTCTTTTTTTCCTAACTCTGCGTATCTTTTCATATAATTCATTATAACAACCTTTTATTTAGTGATTTTTAAGTTAAATTCAAACAAGACTGCTAAATATAAGTTTGTTTGGTATCTGGATGTTTGTTTTTAAATGAAAGCCTTTAGGTATATCCCCAAAATACACACATCTAAGTATTTTAGGTATATCCCCAAAATACACACATCTAAGTATAAACAAGCATCAGTATTCCGTCATACCCCAAAATACAGAGCCATTTCAAATTACCTTACTAGCTATGATGAGTCAATGAGAGAAAAACTATGCTATTCAATGAAAATAAATAAGTCCCAAAACCCAAATTTCGAAGCATACTTGCTACTTGTATTTAGCCACAGACAACTTCATGTAGCTTATTGCTTAGAAGCCTAACATTGCAAAGCCATAGCATAGAGAAAAGAACAGTAAGGTAAAAAGAGGAATACTTTCCACAAGAAAATTTATCTTTAGAAAATTCTTGTATATTCATCAAGTATATATAGATCTGTAAAAAAAAAAAAAAAAAAAAA
>VCCN01001112.1:4187792-4213395 GCA_006491835.1 Architeuthis dux
AAAAAAAAACAACACACACACACACACACACACACACACACTCCACTTTCTGATATCTGTGCAATGGATATGCGTGTGGTCTAAAGGTTAACATCATGGTAAATGGAATTTAGAGTTCTAACTCCAGCTGAGACGGTTTGAATTCACTAATGCCCTTGGGAAAGGCATGAATCCATCTCTTCTCACACCCCCAGCTATGGATAAATAGCAGGGCAGACTGGGCTCATCAGTCTTGGTCGACAACCAGCCTAAGAGATGGAAAACCGATTCCAAAGCATTCTTGAAATGTACAGATAATCGGGCTCTGGTGAAGCTTCGATAGGTCTAGCAAGCTGGAGTAAGAAGGATCAGTATTAACTCTTAGATTCATGAACCGCTTGATACCGCTGTGGAACTCTTCAATAAATACAATTTTTAAAAGAAAATGGAACTCTTCTGTAAATTGAATTAAAGAAAAAAATTTTTAAATTACCAAAAGATGCAAGAGAAGTAACTTTAATCAGAAGTTATCCTCCTTGATTTAACATTTGAAATCCCTATCATGAATTTAAGAGTTAAATGTACACACTTTATACAAGTATGTCTGTACATATATTCACACACAACTACAACCAAACTAATATTGATGATCAGCACTTTTTAAAAATTCTTTACATCCTAAATTGCTCAAAAGTGATTTTTTAAATTAATTTTAGAAATCATTTCTCTTAAATTAAATTCCTTGCATTAAATTTACCATAATAATAAAATAAAATGACATTTGGACAGTAACTGATTAAAAGGTTTAATTAATAAAACCAATAAAAAGAGACAAGAGAAACAAGTTTGTTTCATTCCCAAGAGAGATTTTGATTTATTCCATTTATAATCATATATCATCTTGGAACAAATCTTATAGACAGTTAATCATTTCTTCCAATTCCTACCTGACGAAAAATAATTGCTTCATATATATTTTTAGGCAAATCTTCAGTTTGTCTGTCCCATCACATTAAACCAAACCGATATATAAAATTAACATTTCCCTACCGTCATTTGAAATCACAACCAAATGATTGGTAGCTGGCTCTCTTTTCTTACCAACTGAGCCAAACTGACATGTCTTGCATATCTACGAAAATTTAAACAAAACAAAAACAATTGGGGATACTGATTGGTTGTGGGTTCAAATCCTACCCTGGTAGTTTATTCATTTGCGGAAGCACATGCACACACTTTCTAAATTGCTTGGGTGCAACAATTCGGATTGAATCAACATTGACATACCCAGTTGAAGAGTGCCAGCATCCTTTTAAAGCAATTGATACAAAGTACAGCAAACTCATTAGATTGTATTTATTTTTAGGTATTTATAAACCCGGGCAAGGCTGGTTACTTCTGCTGGTCATTTATAATCAAAGATATAAACCCCTTTTTATAAAGACAGATTTCTCATTAAAAATCTTTCTCTGAAGCTACCCATAATAACAAGCACTATGCCTGTTATGAAGTGCTGTCTGCTAAAATACTTTGGCCACACGACCTTGGCAAAGAACAATTAGATATTTGTCACTTTCAGGCGAGGTCGAAATAAGATTCTTCTCATCTGTCTTGTTAATTTCTGTAGACTCCTTTTGGGGCCACTTTTGCGGTTTCAGTAGGCTTTATGGGCTGGGGTTGCTAGGTTTTTGTCTGTCAATAACCTCATGACTCATGAGCACAGGAGTTTCAGCTATATAGCACCCAGACTTTGGAATCAATTACCCTATGATATCCAGAACATATATACATTAGCAGGGTTTAAAAAATAAAAACTTTCTTGTTTGAGACTTTCATAATTATATGAACTCAGTAAATAAATAGACATCATAACTGTGGCTCCTGCCCTGTGTTTTGTAAAAAAACTTTATGCAATTGATTGCACATGTTTTCAAGCGCTTTTGTCCAGTGGGGACTTAAGTATTGAGGTTCCTGAGAAAGGGCACTTTCTATAAATGTATTTATTATTATTGTCTTCGATGGATTGCCTTACAGGGCTAAAGGGCTCCAACTGCTCTTTTACCCATACCTCTGGGGGAGATGCGGATTTATGCCTTTCCCAAGGCATTAGTGCAAAGTGAACATAAGCAGCCTTGACCAAAACTTGAACTCAGTTCGTTTTCCACACCAGTAACAGTTACGCCACTCCGCACCTCCTTATCTTTCTACCCGACCTAAAAGATGGTGGGAGGGGGGGGGGCTAAAAAGCATGAACTCAATTATGAAGAGATAATCAATATTCGTCTGATGGTCGATTTGTAAGGTGAAAGTGCAAATTAGAAAAATAAAAGAAAAATTCATTCACGAAAAAAAAGAAAGAAAGAAAAAAGAAAAAAGCTCAAAGAGGCAGCAATTTCTTTTTGTCTTTTCCAGAAACATGACAGTTTCCAATTCTGGCTTCCCCCCAAAAAAATTAACTTCACACTCAAAATTCCAATTAGAAAATATAACGAGAAAAAGATGAGGATATTAGTTAAATGTAGAAAATCTCTGCTGCTTCATTGTATAGATTTTTTTTTTTTTTAAATCTTCCACTTATAATCGAGTGTGTTGTAAGGAGGCAGAGACACAATGGTCACGTTATTCCGTTTGTTCTTTTAGTCGCTTTATTTTACTTGAGCAATTTATTGTAATCCACTTCCAGTTTGCTAGACCCATCGAAGCTTCACCAGTTCCCAATTATCTGTACAAAGGGTTTGACTTTCCTGGGTTGGAATCAAAGTTTTCCATCTCTTAGACTGGTTGCAGATCAAGGCTGAAGAGCCCAGTCTGCCCAGCTATTTACCCATAGCTGGAGGAAGGGAGGGAAGATAAGATGGATTCATGCCTTTCCCAAAGTGAATTCAAACCATCTCAGCTGGAGTTAGAACTGTTCACAGATTCCATTTACCATGCTGTTAACCCTTAGGCCACTCACACCACCATTGCACAGATCAGAATTAAAGTGGAATATTTTTTTTTTATTATTATTAATTGTTTACGTTTTTCAAACTGTTATTGACATTTCCATGTATGTTATCTAAAATCAAATTATTATTAAAAAATCAATAATGGGGGATCTTTTTTGTTTACATTATTGGTATTAAAATCAAATGATGACAGACCCCATTTTCCATGCTGTCAACCATTAGGCCACTCACACCTCTATTGCACAGGTATCAGAGTTGTTAAAGTGGAATGGGGTTTTTTTTGTAAAATTGTTTACATTTTTCAAACCTTTATTGACATTTCTAACTATGTTATCTCAAATTAAATCAAATTATTATTAAAAATCAATAAAGTTTAATTATGAATTCAGTTGATGAGTTATGTCAGCTATCAGCCCGCAACATCAAGAGTTTAATTTGTATTTCATTCGCAGACATGTAGTTGAAGTTGTCACAGGAGAGAAAGAGAGAGAAGGCCGTCTACGAAAGATAATAGATTGTCCTCCTGCTGAGCTGTCATCTTCAGAGTAAACTAAGCTGTTGCATGTTGAATTGGAGAGACTGAGATCGCTCAGGCATAAAAGAAGGCTTTAATTTGAACAAAGAGATTCTTTATGGTGCATTAGCATATTAAAAAACAGCTTGTTTGAATCATAGAACCCACCACACACGTCGGGAAAAGCTACAAAAGTGCACCCATCCCCCCTAATTCTGTGGTCCAGCACTTTTGAATTGTCTGACATTAGTTTGTGGGTCTGCTACTAGGTGTTAGATTCGGTTTCAAACCGTGGTTTGAACCATAATTTAGCGGTTTATAAACTGACTTGTGAAGCCGAGTGTGTAAAAACGCAACTGCGGTTTGAAACCAAATTTAACTCTAAATTCAATAACTTTAGATATTTTAGCGTAAAATTAATTTTTCTGAATCTTATAAATTATTTTTGATACAACCATTCAAAAAGCATAAGCAAACAAAAATAATTTCCGTTTATTATATCATAATTTATATACTATATAAATTATATTCAAAATATATCATTAGAAAAGTTGTTTAAAAAACCCGAATAACTAAAATTTATCGTTGTATGAAGAAAGAAAAAAAAATGTTTTCCAGCATTTTCTGTGGTCTGACAATGGCCAGGTCCTAAGGCTACCAGATTACCCCTAAGAACCCAGACCCATTTCTACTTGAAGGAACATTATGTGGGATTCTGGGTAGGCAAATTGACAGTCACGTGACTGCACCAAGATGTTCAGTAGATGTCACTTAGTACACTAAATCAAGAGACTGTGCAGATCAATTAAATTGTATGTGACACTGGTGTCACAGTGGGTTCTTTTAAAGTGATTCAACTTTATTTCTAGGTTTGGATCCATTTCATCTGCACAGGGATGCCACCAAGAAGGTCAAATCTCTATAAGTGAAAGGTGTCATACCGCTTGTCTGTCACACTATGGAAACCTAATAAACATAGGCACAGCCTAACCAAATTCAGCATAGATACTCAATGGACCTAGGGGAAGTTTTTAAACAAAAAAAAAACTGAGAAAAAAAGATTAAAAAAGATTTTTAAAAGATTTTTTTTTTTTTTAAAAAGGTTTTTGGGGAGGTATCTATTCACAATGTAACTATAATGCTAAACTGGACCCTTACTTTGCATTCAATATACATATCTTATTTTATATGCAATTCATTATGGTGTCAAAAGTGCAGAGGGCCAGAAGTGAAAGGAAACCTTTTTTCACAAGTCTGAAAGCTTCAGACTTTTTTCTTTTTTTAACTCTTCAAATATTTAACCCAGCTTAGATGGACTCCAGCTTGTAACCGTTACATTCATTCTTTTTAACGAAGAAAACATTTAGTAAAACCGAAGCTTACCAAATTAGAGCCAACCGAAATGGCAAATATATATTTTTCATGGAATGACTGCTACAAGAAACCAATTTGGCGTTGCTTTTTGGTTGTTTCCCCACAATTTTCAGACAATCAATATCCAAAACCACAACCAGTGATAATCATTTCCACGACGAGCCCGAGGCTTTACCTATATCAGTTATGAGATTAAAACTTTTGCAACTAGATAAAAGTCTAAGTATTATCTAATTAAGGAAGCCTCCCTCTGGCTCTATAAATAATGGAATGACACTGAAGTGACCTCTCCTGGACAAAAGCCTGGGTGATGTGTATGGAGATCCAAGATGCTCAGTCGACAGAACTCTCCTCTTTGCCTCACTAATGTAGTCCAAAGGAAGTACGATACGTTTGACATCAGCTTGGTTGCATGAGCGTCCAGAAAGACATCAAAGTTGACATCCAACCGCATTAAGGGGACTCCACTCCCTGGCTTTGGAATCAAAGGTGTCCTTCTCCTAGACCGGTTGCCTGCCCTGCTATTTTACCGATAGCTTGGAGGAGGGGGGGGTGCATTCATGCCTTTCCTACGGGAATCAGTGAGAGGTGAACGTAAGCAGCCTTGACCAGAGTTTGAACTCTGGCTCGGCGATTCCACTGTCTGCATGATTAACCGCTACATCACTCGCACATCCATTATCTAATTACCTACTTTAAAATCGGTCACTTTTACCAAAGAATTGCTACAAACATAAGTAGCTTATCAATAAATGATGCGTTTGGATGATTTCCGGATATACAACTTATATAAACAAGTACACAACTGATTTCCCTGGATGTTTGCAAAAGGATATATATATAAACAAATATTCTACAAACATTTTTTTTATGCTGTCTGTATTACAAATCCTCTCTTAAAACTGACTTTCAGATGACCAAGATGAACCTGCAGCTCAAAACTTTGTAAAGGTTCCACACCCAGTTACCATCCCGAGAAAGAAACTGGACTTAAAAACAAAATGGAAACTTTTGAGTAGGTTTTACCTTCATCTTAATTTCAATTAAGTTTTATATAAAACTCAGGCTGGTTTATTTTAAGGTAAAAACTAGTAAAATTTAATTAAAATAACGTGTTACAATTACTTCATCCATTAACGTGTTACAATTACTACATCCAATAACGTGTTACAATTACTTCATCCAATAACGTGTTACAATTACTTCATCCAATAACGTGTTACAATTACTTCATCCAATAATAGTGAAAAGTAGTTCTTCATATACAATAAAGGAGGTGTGGAGTGGCATAACAGTTACTGGCACAGAAAACAGAATCAGCAGACTCAGAGTTATGGCCGAGGCTGCTTGCATTCACTTCAAAACTAATGCCCTTAGGAAAGCCATGAATCCATTTTTCTACACAGCTAATAGCTAGGCAGTTGGAGCACTTCAGAAAAGGGCTACAGCTTGGCAAGCGCCATAGCTGGTCCCAAACCCGGGTAAAGGAGGTGGGCTGTAAAATTTACTTGCTATTAAAACCACAGCAGGGTCGTCGCAGCCCTATGCTCCACAAGGAGTCTACGGGAACAAACAAAGAAATTATGAAGCACTGCCACCCATATGTTGGGGGTGATCAATTAAAAAGTTAGAAAAAGGGGTGATCAATAAATAAGTTACTTCTTGCCTTTTGTTGGGCTATGATCACTAAAAAAATTTAAAAAATAAAAAAAACAGGTCTGAATTTTCAATAAAAAAACAAGCGGGCACAAACTAGTGACCAATTTAGCATAAACTTACATTGCATATTGTACACCCATCTAAAAACCTATTTGGAGGGGAATTTTCAACAAAAAACATTTCCTCTACTCATTGTGGGGAGTGTGTGTGTGTAAAATTTCTATGAATGGTTAGGGCTGGGCAAAATCCGGATACATAGATACAAATGTCAGAACACATGAATAACCTAAACCCAGCAATTGTGGGTAGCAGTGATTAATATCCACGAAAGTAAAAGATTTGGTTAAAAAAAAAAACAGAAGTTTAAGGTGGGTTAGCAAATACCTATGATTAGACGAGAGAGTTTTTATTATTTATTTGATCAGGGTATGAGTAAGGGAGTAAGGTTTAATCTGAATTCAATTCAATAGACTGAGTCAAAGGTGTCTTGTGCCATGGCCTGCAGCGACAACCGCAGCAGCTAGGGGCTCACAAAGAACAACCAAAGACACACTGAATGAAGATGAGGGTAGCGCATCCTAGAAATCTGCACAACAATGTGCACAGTATTGTCAATGAATTAGTCCATGCTCCATTTGATCTCCACATTGCAAGTATCAGGGCTGGCTGGCGGAATAGAAGAAAAAGCAGGGGGGGGTACAGGGGTTCTACAAATGACAGATTTTGGATTATTCAGAATTTCTTTGCCTTGGTTGGTGCCCCCCCCCCTCCTTTAAAAAAAAATCTTCCACTTGTACTATAGGTGTTTTGAGTAGGTGGAGACAAGATGGATTCATGCCTTTCTCAAGGGCCTTAGTGAACGCTGTCTCAGCCAGACAGTTCTGACTCCATTTTCCATGCTGCTAACAGTTGGGCCACCTGCACCGCCCTCGGTTTTGTGCACTATATCTTAAACAACATCGAATATGTTGAGATCTTAATTATACACAGAAACCATGAGAGAAGTGGGCAGCTATTCAAATTCAATTCAAAAAAGGACCAGGGGGGTTGTGAAACTACAAAAACAACTTTTTCAGGTTTTCTTAGAGAGGGGGTGTATTTTTTTCTTTTCATCATCAAATGCCCCAAACAGAACGATACATTCAAAAAGTCATTAGCTTAAAGTGAGACAAATAAAAGAATTAAATGTACATGAATTAAGAATTGTCTTAAATGAGCACATAGCCTTAGAGGGGGAAAATGAAACAGCAATTAAAATACAACCACAATTACCGCCACCAATTCACAATCAATACCAGACGAGAGGGGGGTCAGGCAGGCAGGGGTGCTTCTCATTGAAAAAAAAAAAGGGAGGAGGAGGAGGAGACAGAATAAAGGAGGAAGTGAAAAAGAACCATTATTATCCCGTCTAGTCTCCTCGGTGGTAGTAAAGTCCACAGCTTGTAAGAATAGTCCAACCACCTTCTCTTTTAGGCTTGTGGGTTTATTTTATCAGACGGGGGATTCAAAGTGCAAAAGGAAAGAAAGAAAAAAAAAAGGGGTTATAGCGAGTTGTGCTTTGTTGAGGGCTAGAGACAGACACGAGGGGTGAACGGTTGGGGTTTGCTAGGGGGAGTTCTTATCAGCGTTTTCTCTGCCCGTCAGGTTAGGGAGAGAGAGACACACACACACTCAGATGGGCTAAGCTAGAATTACATATTATACATAAAGACACTTTCTTTTCTGTCTGTCTTTCAGTGGTGAGGGTGCATTCCGCCCCCCTCTGACCGATTTAAACAACACAAGTGAAAATGCACAAGATGGGTATTTGCTGCGTTTGAAGATAACAATAGTTTCATCACAGCTTCACAATCAAAGTTGAATTTCAAGTATACTCGTCCACGACCAGCGGACGCTGGCGCTTATTATAAGTGTACAACGAAGGTTCGGCTGATGGGTGCTACAGATACTACAAGTGTGACAGACTTTTTGGGAATTGAAAGGGGGTGAAAAAGAAAGTTAGGTAGTTTAATAAGAGGGTAGAAAGGGAGAGGGACTGATGGTTGCTACTGTTATGAATGTGACAGACACTGCTTTTGTTATGTGTAGGATTTTTAAATTTAAAATGAAAAGAGAAAAATGAAATAATATCAAGTAGGTTTGCTTTGAAGGCCCTAAAAAACTGCAAACACAGAAAAATAAATAAGTCATAAAATATATTCCGATATTCAAAAAGGTGAAGATTGATATATGGTGACAATCTTTTTGATGGATTAACTTGTTTATTTATTCAAATTCTAATTATAAAAAGAAAAGATTGATTTCAAAGGAAGTAAGTAAAATATATATTTTAGTAAAAGTCAAACTTTAACAATTTTTTTTAAAGCCCTGGCTTTAACCTTAACCCTTTTAGTGACTATATAGCAAAAAAAAATATTTTTACATTTTTTTAAAAATTTTAATTTATTTATTTGATTACATTTTTAGGCCGATATATCACCTGTGTATCGGCCTGGCAGTGCTATAAGGGTTAATGGTGCCCAGTAAAAATGGCTCTGGAAAACAATGGTACAAGTGAAAAAAACAGAATAAAGAAAGTGAAAGAACCATTATTATCAATAAAAAAAAAAATCATTGAGTATGAATGAATGGGGGTAAGAATTAGTATTTTGTTCATTTTGTTTCTTCATTTTGTTATGAGCATGATTTTATTTGCTTTAGTAGTTATCTGTTCCTTCAGTTTGTTAGGTTAGTTAGTAAGTTAACAATATCTATCTTCTAAGAGATGGTGTTGTTAGCATTATAACAGTACTTCAAAGAAATAATCAGACAGTTATTTGATAGACTTTAAATAAATACCATTCCTGGACACTTGATTTAAATTATCACTAATTAATGGTTTTTTTTAAAGATCATTGGTGTTTTAAGTAAATCTGCCATTATCACCTAGTTTTTCCACTTGTGACATTTTTACCTAGAATCAACATCCATAGCTTATTAAATGGGCTCCGAACTGAATTAGTGTGTACTTTAAGGAGATCTATATCCTGTGGATTGAGATGATATGATCTTTATGATGGCAAAGTAATGAAATAAATATGAGGAGTCCTGATTAGAACAAGAGAGAGAATCTACACAACAATGTTAATCATGAATTAGTCACCTTAGGTAGATAGATACAGATCTATTTATAAGGGAAAGTCAGCAATTATTAATAAAAAAACGGTTTTTCTAAGGAAAGTGGGGGAGGGGGTGTAAAATTTAGAAAATGTTCAGAAAGAAAAGTATAATCATTTGATTTATTAGTACAGCAAGGAAGATGGACGACTTAGCAGTTCTCGTTAGGCAAATGAGAGCCATCTGCAAGTAAACGAACCAAGTCAAATTTATTTCCCCCCATATATAAGAGAACGAGAGGAAATTCTTGAATAAGGGCTGCACAGCTGTGGCACATTAACCCTTTGGCATGCCAGAATCATTTTAAGTAAACTGAACAAAAATAATTAAGAATAAAAAATGATAACCGTCATTACTCTTCACGTCTACATGTAGTTAGACAACAAGAACTGACTTTTCAAGAGGAAAAAAGAATTTTAATCAAATGAATTCCAAGTCACTGGCTCCATATTCAAACTGATAACAAATTTGGATGTTTGCCAAAACTCAAAAAAAAGTCGACATCATTCCAAGCCAAGGCTTCTAAACTTCATTTGCTTTCAAGACATTTTTTTTCTTTTAAAATCATGTCAGTTGAAAATTGTGTCTGCCATAGTTCCCTGCAAGCTGTGATTGCACACATTTTGCAACCAGTGCCCAATGGAAATTATTGTGTGTACAAAAGGTTAGTTACCTAAAATAATGTAGCAATTAATAATTATACTATAATTACAAGTATAATAATATATTATAATTATACTTGTTGTAAATAATCTCTTAGCTAATTGTTTTTGTTAACTAGTAAGTCGGCTTTTCAAATGCCATTTGTACATCAGTAATTTCCTAATTTCAAGCATCAGTGTGCACATACATTTGCATAAGATTGTTGTGCATACTAATCTACTAACAATTATACGGAACATTGGTGTCTACCATGGGGGTGCGATTCTGGTAAGTATATAGTGTTGGGTTTGGGGGTGCGATACTGGTAAGTAAATAGTGTCTGCGTTGGTGGGTGCAATTCTGGTAAGTAAAATAGTTTATTCCTTAGAAATTTGGGGATTTCACTTTAGTTTTGAGCATTTCATGAAGACAAATTTAATAAGCAAAGCCAAACCAAGTCAATTTGCAACAATAGTTTCCACAAATCAAACTTTTAATATTCAAAATATATTAAAATAAAAAATGAGAAGGTCAATGAGGGAACAGATATCATATTTGATGAGATCCCCTTTTATTTTAGCAGGGAATATCAAGGAGAAAAGAAATACATGAATTCCTCTAATTTATCACAGTTATTTTTTTAAACTCTTCAAGTTCTGGCCGATGTGGTGCTGGATAACAAAGGTTAAGTTAACCATCCAAGTCATTTGGTTTTTTTCAAAAGAGGTTCTTATAGTCTATCAAATACAGTAATTGATGGTTAAGAAACTTGTTCTATTCGAAATATGGAATAACCAAAGATGAACATCATTGCTAAATAAGATTGTTTAAGTGATTAACAAAAACAATCCAAGATAGAGAGAATTTAATTGAATTAAAGTTGGTTTCTGAGAAGAAAATATTAAAATCTTTCAGAATAAAAAGGGGAAGAGAAATGACAGTGAATCTTTAAAATCAACCCACATTTGAAAGAAAAATTAAATGAATTCCACAGAGTTTTCTCGAAAATCTTTACAGATATTGCTTGATGAAGGAAAGGACCATCTTTTTGTTGGTGCTGGAAAACAACAATACTAGGAGTTAATCCAATTAAATCAAATCAGATAAAGGGCTACCAATGGATTCCAAGCACTAAGGGTCATCCTAAGAAGGGTCTCAAAGCCTTGGCGTTACACATTGCAACGAAATGACCATTTCTCCAGAGAGTAATCGACCCTTGGAATTCCCTCCCTCCGAGTTGTAGTACCACCACACTGAACGAGTTCAAGACACGACTGGAAGAAAGCTGGAGAAATGATCTCGACAAGTATGATGCAGAGACTATTAATCCCTACTTGACTGGATGTAGGAGATCCACATGAGAGAGACACACAGAAGCTTTTAGCTTCAATGTCTATCTACACAAGGTGAAAGGTGATACTGCAGGAGACGGTAGGGAAAGGTTAGAAGTTGGGTTTTTTTAAGATCAATAAACAGAATCAATAACATCCATCTTTTTTTCTAATTAGATTCATAGAAATGAATCTTCAGATTAATTACAGCCAGCTAATTAATTCTCATTTTAATACACATTAATTATAGTTAATTCATATTTGTACAAAACAAATTCAGTTGTTTTTTTTTTTTATGGTCTCATTGCAAAATAGCATTTCACTTGTTAGTAAAATGATGGTTACAGATCTTACAAGTGGCTAAACTTATTTGTAATGAGTAAATTTGAGGAGAAAAAAAATACAGATTAAAAGAAATTTGGGATCATTTGAACATCCTCCCTCTAGAAGAGTTTTTTTTTTTTTGGCGGGGGGGGGGTGTTAAAATGATCCCTTTCAGTGGGGGACGATGTTAAAATGATCCCTCAAAGTTTTCAAGGCATCAGACTTCAACACAAGTGTTAATCATCCAGTGGTTTTTGTGAACTCATCCGAGAGAGTGTGTATACAAACTATCGAGTCATATTGGAACAAGAAAAAGTCCAGAATTAAGGAGATGTGTGGCTGTAAGCGAGACTTTCTTTTAAAGGAATATCTACAAGAAGTGGCAATAATGCCTTTCAAAATTTATATTCATATGAGCGAACAATATTTAAAACTTTATTAATAAACTAAATTAATTCCTGTCTTCCCCAGTTTCCTCAACTTACAATGTTTCATAATCAAACATCCTTCCCTTTAGAATGCCTTAGTGGGGTGGATGTTCAACTGACAAAATGGGGGATATTCAAATGGCCACTCTAGAAGGATGTTAGAGTGATCCAGAATTTGAAATAATCCCTGTTCTTGATGCAACAACGAACAGTGTTTAGCCTGAAAATCTCTAAAGAACAGAGTAGAGTAGAAGAAATTCTGTTCAAGACAGACGCTTGCTGGTCAGGTAAGCTGAATCAAAGAATTCTTTGAATGCTTAGCACCTGGCATTGGCCATCCACAGATGTTTATTCAGTCTGCAGTTGAAAACTAGAATATACCGTTTAGTAAGAGAAAATTATTCTGATTAGGAGATACGTTTTGATTCTTCAAAATAGTTCTCAAAATAAATTGCTCCTATCTTTTAAGGCATCAACAGTGATTTTCCTGAAGTAAAACGGTTATACTACAAAAATGTGGCTGCTATAAATACCTACATTTATAATAGTATTAGACAGGGTGCTTTTAATCATTGTATGAGGCTTGTTCGGACTAATTTGCTTGTCTTTTTTTTTTTTTTCACAACGTTTCGGCCGTGTATCCTTGGTTATCTGTTGTGTTGTGGACTGTCAAATCTTGTTCCGGGGGAGCATGCGCATCGCCTCTCATACACATTGTGTATGTGATGGAAAGAAGAATCGACAATATTCCACAACACAACCAACACCTGAAGAAGGCTGGAGAGTACATGGCTTATGTGTGGTGAAAAAAATGAGGAAAGTCCGAACAAATCAGATCCAATGATATAGAGAAATAGCTGAAGAGGAAAAGCAATTTCTATCTTAGTGAAAAAAAAGAGCATTTTGAAATCAAGGCATCTCTGTTCACTAAAAAAGAAAAAAAAAAAAAAAAAAAAAAAAAAAAAATAGTTCTTGTTGATGAGACAGATATGTACAAGTTTCAAGTAGTACCACTTGGGGGTTAGGGTTTATGGTTTAATCTCAAAGAGTGTAACAGGAGGCTTCTTCAGAAATTTCCTGAATCATATGCACTTATGTTACAAATTTGTAATCTAGTTGTTGTAAAGAGACGACCGGGGGAAAAAAAAAGGCTTTGCTGTGAGGAGAACACTTGTTCGCAGGATTTTTCATTGAATAAAA
Source organism: Architeuthis dux (assembly GCA_006491835.1). Lineage (NCBI taxonomy): Eukaryota > Metazoa > Mollusca > Cephalopoda > Oegopsida > Architeuthidae > Architeuthis > Architeuthis dux. The sequence continues at coordinate 4,201,348 of VCCN01001112.1, forward strand.
ACGCACATTTCTTGTTAAGTGGGACTATTTTTGCATTCAAGAATCTGAAGGTTGCCGTTTTGTGGCAGAAGATAAGAATGACAAGGAGGACCTGTTCTACCCCCCCCCCCTGGCAGCGCCAAGGTGCTAAGTGGGTCAGGGCTGTCAAAAATGCCATTGGCCCAGAGATTTCAGCAGAAATATTTGGTACTGCTTTGTTATCTCGATGTCATTCATTGTGCCTTGTTCCGCCGTTTCGGTGGATCACTGCATCAGTTCTGCATTTTGTGCGTTCACTCCTCCGGCTAATATCGAACTGCAGAAATGCTTCTTAATGCTATGAAGGAGTTCATCGCTGAAGAATCCACTACCTATTCAGATTGTTGGTGGGGTTACTCCACCGAGGAGTTGAATGCAGCAAGGTTTCGTTACTTCACGATGAACCATTGATGACTCCGAAACAAGAGTTAACACACAAAAAGGGGACGGATGTGGGGGATCAGCAAAATAAGGGAACAGGGCGCAAGGAGTTGCATACAGATATGAAGAAGTACCTAATTTTATTATTACCTACATTACAGCAATTTTAAGAAAAGTTATCGACTGTCCAAAAAAAAGAAAAAAAAGGCTTTTATATATAACTATCATTATTTATACAACTCACTGCTTTTTTACACGACAGAAGCAGTCATCATTTTACAGAAATCATTTTTGTTTAATATTAAAAGACTAATTACCATATTTTACGACATATAAGAAATAAACTTAAATTGAAACAGAACTGTCAAAACAGTTAGTAAACCTTCTACATGTAAGTAGAAAGATATTTAGGAAGATATCAAAATCAAATTCTATTCAGATCAATAAAAAGATGGGGAAATTAAAATCAAGAGGGTTCCACGAGAGGTTGTTCGGAGTTCCGTGAAAATTTTATACATGCGTGCAAAGAGCATGTGACTACATTTCAGGTCTTTTTATATAACGAGTAACAGTCCGTCTTGATGACATTTGACACTAGAAGCACCAGAATTTTTTCTATAAGTATATAAAGTTTATGAAAAACATTAATTTTATGAAAGGTAAGCTAAACTTATTTTTTTCAAGGAAACAGACTTCCATGTTATATATTAAATGCCCTTTGGGTGAAAGGGGGGACTGAAAAATATAGAGTATCTTAGAATGTTCACCAAAATGAACAAATATGTAAGATAAAACTACCTTCCCGTTCACTATATAATACTGATAATTAATTTTAGATTAGAATACATACATTTTTTAACACACTGATGTGTCGTTATCTGTACATATAATATTCTTATGCCGATACAAAAGTAATGTCAAGGGTTCCTCCAGTCTAAAAAGGTTTAAACAAAGCTTTGGGTTTTGTTACATTACCTTATGATGTAGATTTATAGAACAAACAGAAAACATTTATCTATACCAGTGACTTAGAGTGCACGAGTCAATTAAAAGTTGAAATAAAAGGATTCAGATTTTTACAAAAACAAGAAGTCTTCCTCCCAAACCCTATTTAAGAAAAAGAAAAACGAAAAAAAACGAACATCTTAATAGAGGTTTTCAGATTAAACTGAATTCTAGTGTGATGTTTGCCAAGTTTTCTGGTTTTCTCATTAGGTATTATCTTGCTTGATGGTCAACCGTTATTTCAAAAACAAGGATTCCATGGAGGTGGATGCAGTCGGGAAGTCCACATTTGGAAACTATTAAACCTAAAGACATTCTCTTGGCCAGTCTACCAAACAGTGCAGGGACACCTACTCAAATTCCCCACTCAGCGAACCAAAGTAAGAAAAAAAAGAAAAAAGATTTTTAGCTTCCTCTCAACCAAGAAAATATAAATAAAAAATGCAAGGACTGTATTTTCTCAAAGTATTATTTTATAGCAAGCAAAGTGTATAAAAAGAATATATATATACTAGGATAGCCCCCCCATCAAAAAAATGATGGGATCATTTTACTTATGGATCAGCATTTCTGTCTAAGATCAGAGTATCTGTGCACTATGCCTAGGATCAGCATGTAGTATCTGTGCACTCAATGAAAAGAGTTACACACACACACACACACACACAAAATATATGGATGTATGTGTATATATACTGTAAATACTGAAGCAGAATATACTAGATATTTAGTAAGTTTAGCTTGACACAAGGGTGGTGCACCCAGTGAGGATCAAACTCATTACAGTAGTAATGGTCAGCATCACAGAGCTTGCTAACTATTACTACACTGATTGTGAAAGTTGGGATTTCATGAAATTACTGAAATATTCAGGCATTTCACAAAATCACTAGTTTTGTAATCTTACTGTAACATATATATATATATATATATACATATATATGGTTTCACGAGAATTCGATCTTCAGATGATCAATTACTATTGTTTAGTTAATTTCTTATATAGATACATTATTAAATGGTGAAATTCGTTCATGTCCGTGTATATATATCCGCTCTACTTTTGCATTGAGCTCTCTTCGGATCATAACTACGGTCTACGAGGATACTGATGCATAAGTGTATCATACATCCAATATATAATATATATATAATAGACAGGTTTCCTAATGCCACACTGTACAAATAAAGAGGTTAAATATTACATTTTTATAAAGCAACTGGCTTTAAATATTGGTAAATCATAAAATGATAGCAGAGATGAGGAGACTACAAGAAGTGTGAAGGGACGTTTTGGCTTTGTTATATACATAGAAGATGTAAGTATTATGTTTGGGTAATTCTTACCATTGTTGGAAATAAAAACATTTACTGAAAGGTCAACAGACAATTTGGCAGAGGTGGAAAAATAAATAGAACAAATTGGCTTGTACTTGTTTGTGTAATTCCAGGCACAGTGGCCTGTCTTTTAGTGACAAACCAAATATACTAATCAGATGGAAAACGGACTATTCAGGTTTTGCCACAGAACATATACAGCTAGCTAATTATCAGTTCCATCTAAATAGGAAAACGGAATTCGTGATAATCACCAAATTAATTTATCTAAAAATCTAGTTATTTTTCAGTCATTTTAAGGAAATCTAGATTAAGTTGGATATACAATAATGCTAAAAATCTAGATTCGCCTTCTTTTATATGGGAACGAAGTAAGGAAACATGTGGTTCTACTTTACAAGGAAGTATTTTAGCACATGCTGATAGTTAGGAGGGGGGGGGGCTTTGGGTAATTTATAAAGGATCTTGAACGCTGTATACGAAATTAACGAAGCCCATTGGTTAACTTTAATACCTCTCTCTATGTCGATGAGGAAGCCGTATAAATTGCGTGTGTGCGTTAAATAGAATTTTGAAAAAGTTTGGAGAGGGAAATGACAAGAGGAGGAGAAGAAGGGTATAAGAACGAAGGAGGAGGAACCAGTCAGTGCGCGCGTGTGTGTGTGTGTAGGAAATGAGCTGATGTACTGTGATGATGATGTGGTTAACGAGCTATGGGTTTTACGTAGAGATATGAATGAACCTGTATGAAGATGTGTGAACGGCGACCCTCCTCCTCCTCCTCCTCCTCGTTGGTAAGTGCCCCCCAACCCCCATGTGAGGAGGAGGAGGAATATGGCAAATTGCAAGGGGGAACATACATGACCCAAAAATGCAACAGTAGCAACTCTTTCTACTATTAGAAGAGTCATCAAATATAGCAGATGTGGGGGGGGGGACAGGCTGACGATGGCACCACCAGACAAAGTTCAAAGAATTTAAAAAAATAAAAAAAACATTTATCTTTTCGTAAATGACAACAATAATTTATACTAAGCGCCAACAATCCTGTCACTAAGTGAAAAGGTTAAAAAACGACTATCAGAACAGTGAGGAATAAATAGTCTTCTGCGGCCTTTAGTTCAAGAATAATGTGTAGTATCTGTTCTCACGTCAACGAAACATAGAATTAACTTCCATTTAAAACTAATACAAAAATTCACTGTGCAGATTTGTAAGCTAATTTCTTGACTATAAACTAAACAGACTGAATTTTAAAGAACTATTGATTGTTTTAGGCAAATAAAATTTAGCAGTAAGTAAAATTCACATAGTAATTTATTGATGAATAAAATACCGCAAGACTAACCATGGTAAGTAGTAAGTGTGTAGAATAGTCACTGATTAAATAATCAATGTTTCTGTCTAAGGAAGGGGGGGTACCAGGGTAGGTAGAAGAATGGATTTTGAAGAATTAGAGATTGTTTTGGGAAAATAAAATCTACATTGTAGTTTAGTTGATGAATAAATACCACAAGACTAACCATTGGTGAAGTAAGTATAAATTAATTAGGCTTAGAAAACCGATAAAATATCATTTTATTTACTAAATAAGCAACAATAATCAATGTTTCTGTTTAAATACCGGAAAAGGCTACACAAAGATCTGGGTAAGTAGACTGTTTGCCAGATTTATTTTAAAGCTTACATCTTAAATGTGGAGTCACAAAAAAAAAAAACACCTTGAAACATCGAGATTCTCCAGATATATCTAAAATCTAGAAAATATACACATTAAATTGAATGCGACTTTAATTTTCAACATTTACATTATATTACTCTTTAATATTACTTATAAATAAAATAAAAATATTACTCAATGTATTAAGAATCATCTGAATAGCAATTTCTGACATAACCGAAAGCATCTCTAGATGGAAAAACATCTCTGAATTGGCAACACAGTGCTGCCCCCCCCCCCAATCTTCCTGGCACCCTATGGACCATCTTCAAGAAGGGACATAACTTCCTTATTTTCTAAGATTCCAGCTGAAGAAACACGATATCAATGTCAGAGAGTTTTGTGTTTTACGTTGATGATCAATTTCCATCTCAGACACAGAAAAAACAAACAAAAATTGTTGCTTATATTTCTTTCTAAAAAGGCAACAAAATGCATTTTGATCAGAAAAAAAAAAAACGAAATTCCCAAGGTAATGAATTAAATAGAGAGATAGAGTCACCATATTGACGCAAAACGGTAAATCCTAGCACCACAGGGAAAGAGAGTTCGAGCCTTCTTCCTTTATGTCGAGATAAGACAAAGAATAGGCAAATACTTTAAAAGAAGATCGTACATTTGATTTGAAACGAATGATATAGCATTTAAGGGTCACCCATTTTAACCCTTCAAAATTGATCATGTGATGATAGACTTAGACAGTTAAAAAGTAGTAACAATAAATAAGAAGATTTAGGGGATCAGGGGTCTGGAAATGAAGCTTTGTCCACACAGAATTGCCAGAATATAATTAACTATAAGTAGTTAAACTTGATTAAATTAATTATAATAAGTTTAAACAATAAGAATTCTAAACCCACCACCTTTTTTTATAAAAACTTATTTATTCATATCGTTAAGAACTTCAGATCATGTTGGTTTATGGTTGGATAGAGAGCTCAGTGTACTTTTTGTTTTTAAAAACAGTTGCTTCAAAGTCTTAAGTACTTATTTTTGCTTTTCGACATGTTTACAAAGAATTTTAAAACCTCCAATTTTATTTTTACAATACATATTTTAATTTTTAAGAACTAGGTTATTTTTTTTCTTTTAATTTAAAAATATTCACGAAGTTCTCATATTACTACTATTTACTTTTTTCGACAGAATACAAGCACAGGATTTATTATTTTATTTACTTCATTCTCTGATGATCCGATATCTGTGAATAAATGAAAAGATTTTATTGTCAGGTGCTGTGGTTTTTAATTGATTATTTAAGCACTTGTTCCGTAGACACTTTATGTAAAAGTTACTTTTATTGATGATGGGGGCTTGCATATTTTATTTATTTACTTATTTTTGTATAAGTAAATAAATAAAATAAGCAAACCCCCATCACCAATAAAAGTAAGTAACGCGCACCTATAAGATCGTATCGTATTCACTAGAGTACAATAATGCGATCCCCAGTTTGTGGCTAAAAATCAGTCATATTATATATATATCCCCGAAACAGTTCCATGGCAACAATTGATGATCCATACAAGAAAATAATTATATTTATAATATAAGATCTAATTCTGTATAAAACAAATCCATCTAAACATCTCTCATTAATAAGTTATTAGTGAAAAATTGACATACATGACAATGAAATAAACTAAAACAGAATATAAAAACATTTCTCTAGGAAAGATTTAGTTAAAAATAAAAATAAAAACATTTTTCGTAGTAACACCCAGAAGTTCTAAGACTTATGTAAATATGAAACTATATTAAAAAGAAAAAACTTATTTATTTTTAGTAAGATTAGTGTTTAAAGCTACAAAGCTTTCTAGACATATATATATAAAAATAATGTTATTCTTTTTTTACACTCGATTATAATGCTACGCCACAATTTGAACCCTGATTTTTTATATTAAATTTCTCGCATTATACACGAGTAAATGCGCTAATCCGACTCCTGTTGTATGTGTTGACAAAAATTACAGATGTCATCATTTTTATGTTAATGCGCCTTAGGAAGCAAGAAGGGGGAACTGGGGTTATTTATCTTTATTTTTATTATTCATTACACTTTCCTGTGGTGAAATAAGAAAACAGGGATCACTAAAAAGGTAATAAAAATAGAAATGTCAAGATAATAGTAACGTAGGCCGGAGAAGAAGAAGAAGAAGAAGAAGGTTTTATTTATTTCCTTAGTTCTTGGAAACAACAATCTAAGAAGTAGAAAATTGACGTCATAGCGAAGTCTGGGGTCCACAAAAGTCACATCTTCAGGTGGATTCAAAGATGAGAAAGAACTGAAGCCTAGATAGATTAATTAATACATGTTTTTGCTTACTTACATACATTAGAACAAATAAATCTGAACACTAATAAAGTAAAGAAAGAAAGATACAAGAAAGGGTTTAGTATACTGTATTTGAAATAAAGAGAAAAAGGGTCCACACACACAAGTAACATCTTCAGGTGGATAATTCAAAGACTTAAAGAACTGATAAATTAATGTTTTTCTAACCAAATTAGAAATAAATTTAAACAATAAATTTTAAAAGAGCTAGAAAGGTTTTTGGTATTTGAAATAAAGAGAAAAATCAAAGTATTAACGAGGATCCCGGTGGCGTATAGGCTTAAGCAAAAATAGCTGTGTATGTAAAAAATGAAATCGCAAGGTTGTGGTTTCGATCCTAACCAACAGCAGTGATGATACTTTAATGTTTATATCGCAGCTTTGGAGTCTATGTCTAGAGAGTTAAGATAGAGAGCAAACGTTTCGAAACTGAATAAGCTAGAAGAATAGATATTATTTACTAAGCTTCAGTTATGGCACAAGGCCTCAAACAAGGGGCACCCAGTGAGGATCGAACTCCCTAAATCAGTAGTAATAATGGATCTGCAAGGCCAGCTTGCAGGTTGCTAACCGTTTATTACACCACGAAGAGGCACCCAGGGAAGAATAGATGAACACATGGTGAATAATAATGATAATAAAAAGAAAAAAGACGGGAGAAAAATCATTCATTTTTCTCTGACATCTTCCTCTTCTTCTAGCTAATCTATGGCGGACTTGATATTTTAAGATGGATACTGACTGACACCAGAGAATTAATCAACGATCTAGTGATTGGTAGGGGATTCTCAGACCTTTTTTCGGGGTCCACTGGCTAGAATAAAGAAAGAAGAAAGAGATAGCAAGTCTATACGAACCTGGTTGAGGATCGTCAGGGACATCTTTGGCTGGACCGAACTTGTGTTGTATATAATTTTCTTTTACACGATCACAGCCATGATGGTCGTCGTCGGCTTGGGTGGCGACCGCGCTAACAGAGACTCCAGAAAAACGACCACACAAGCCAGACAGACAGAGAAATATTAATACCAAAATGATCCTCATATCACCAAGACGTCGTCGCTCCATGTTGGGGCTATATTTTATCCGAACTTGGCCTCTGTATGTTATAAAAGTATCCGTAAAAGTCAGGTAGATGAGGGTATGTCCTCCGCTGTCTGTCTTCTCAACTGATGTGGCTGCTGCTGCTGTTAGTGATGATGATGATTAGAATCAAAATAAATTGCTGCTGTTGATGATGATGATGGCGACGGCGCCTTTTTACACTCTCACCGCGCAAGGGAGATACTGCTTTTTATTTTAAGAAAAAAAATAATATATACTTATAGGCCCCCACCACAACAGGCAACACTGGTCACTACGAAGATAAAGGAAGGTAGTGATCAATTTTTTTTTTATCGGCGATCAGTAGTAAGTAAAAAAAAACTAATTTAAAAAAGTAAGTAGTCAGGCCAGGGACCTCGACTATAAGAAAAAAAGCAAGGTTCGCCAAAGACGACGGCGACGGCGGCGGCGACGACCACTGAACCAGCCCACGTGACCGGCGCTGATTTGCATAAAGCTTTCTGATTGGTCGATATCTCAGCGGTGACTCACTCACGCCTTTTAGTAGCTGTGGAAAAAAAAGAGAAAAACAAGATGCGAACAGAGAGAAGGGATCCAACTTCCCTTTCCTTTTTTATACCACCCTCTGTGATAATGTTTTCCTTTCCTTTCTCCTGCTCTTTCTAGTTGTGTAGGTGTGCTAAAAGAACTGCATAGTTAACGCGATCTCTCTATTATTCTAAACTAATTTCCTACCAATTTTGAAGACGTATAAAAACAGCATTCGGGCCGGCTACTAAGAGCCAAAAAAGATTACATTAACAAACCTAAGCTTAAAGGTGCATCGTTTTTTAAAAAATCACAGGTAGTAGCGACTTGATTTGTGCTACCTACTGTTAATGTTCAAAAAGCTATCAGGTGAGTTGCGGGTTCGAATTGACGGAGTCCGCAAATTGAAATTATTTTTTTTTGTAAAATTTCCAGGCGTCCGATGGAATTGCAGAAAAAAAAAAGAAAAATATTTTACATTTAGTATTTTATTTATTTTATTTTAGTAAAAAGAACAAACTTTTAATTTTTTTATACACTGATATTTACAATTTCGAGGTTAATTATTATTTTTAATTAGTTACTTAATTAATTCATTCCACCTATCTCTTTTATATCTTCAAGTATTTATTTTTCATTGATCTTAGAACTTCTCTTTTTGATTAGTACTCGAAAAATTAGGATTTCACTCCATTTAATCAAATGAGTAAATATTGCATATTAGCAAAATGTACATAACGGTTCTTAACTTTCATAAAATCGAATTCGAAGTGTTTGTTTTTAGATTAGTTATATAGAGTACTATAAAAAAAACTCGCTATTATAACATCAGGGGCGGATCCAGGGTTTGGACTTGGTCGGTTCTTTTTCCACCCCTTTTGTTTAATTAGACAATGGATATAATACTTTTTTGAAAGGTTAATTTATGATTACTTGGGATTATTTGAGACTTTTATTCATAAAATTTCATTATCTAGATATATATATATTTTTTAAAAAATTAATTATGCTTTGCATGAGCAGCGGGGTATTCCTGATCCGCTGGAAAACCCAACATTCTGACCCTGATTTGTTATATTAAATTTCTCACATTGTATACACAAATAAAGTGTATATATACACATATGTATGTGTATAAAATAAAAAATATACAGTAGCGTGTTTATCATGTAGTAAATATCCGACCGCCTGTGTGAGCAGCACCCAGCTCAGGATTTTATTTATTACAGTGGTAGTTTGCCACTGCCGGCTTAGAGCCGTTTCTAGAGAATGAGATATACGATTAGACCTCGCCAACCGAATAATCGACCATTATACAGGCTGGTTGGCATCTCTATCTCTCTCTCTCTCTCTCTCTCTCTCTCTCTCTCTCTCTCTCTCTCTCTCTCTCTCTCTCTCTCTCATATATATTTGACAAAAAAGGCTCATACAAAGTTTAAACTCTGTTTCACTTTCAAAGTGCTCAATACAGAGTAGAGGCTCATTTTCAAATGAGTCTCTACTTTGTTTTAAAATAAAACAATTTTGAAATACATAGACTTCAGTATATTTATTCCTTTTATTGATATATATTATTTTACCAACTTTTCCATTCTGATGATGGCCTTAGGCCGAAACATGTTAGTAGCACACAAATGAAATAAAATCATTTTTACACTCATTCCTGCCTGTGCGTCTTTCACATGTTCATCCCTATATATTAATATATATAATTGTATCTATCTATCTGTGCTCAGTCCGTTCAGATCTATATCTCATTTTGTTTAGATTTAGCTATCTAGCTACCCATATGCACGCGCGCACACACACACAGAAGAACACCAAGGTGTTTATTTGAGTAGCCTTAGTCGGGCTGTAGAGCTCCGATAAATATCTCACAGTCACAGAAAGAAAGAAGAATATGGATGTTCTCTTTGTTTTGTGTGTATGCATGTGTGTGTGAGTACCTGTACCAGTTACACACTACATGGCATAGTTCCATACCATTCTCTTGGGTGAGGTGTAGCATTCTTCGGTGTAATATTGTAATTATACTAGTGTCGCAAATCAAATATTAACTATGGGTGGGTACAAAACCTCACCTTCTGGCACAGGACTTCCCTGTCGCCCCCAGTTACAGGGGCCGTCCCTCCAGACTGCCTTTCCCCGTTGCTCGAAGAGAGGTCACGGTCAACGTCTGCTGAGGTGTCCCAAGGGGAAGTGCCGAGGTAACTGGACAATTTCTCTCTCTCTACCCACGTGGGTCCCCACTTTGAACTCGACCGTGTGTCACATTCCGGGGTCCGCCCTCGTGGCGAGGCAAACAAGTACTACTTTGACGATATGAACAAAGAGGCCTAGAGAATCCGCTTCATAAGGAATTACACACAAAATAAAACTTCTTTGACATTACAATCCCAATTACACTGGAATAAATGCGCCACAAAACCATATTCTTAGTCGTCTCGAGTGGGCTTCTATCTATCTATCTCAGTCTGTTTGAATCTATCTATCTGTTCAGATCTATCTATCTATCTATCTCAGTCTGTTCGAATCTATCTATCTGTTCAGATCTATCTATCTATCTATCTCAGTCTGTTCAGATATATCTATATCTCTCTGTTCTGGTATATCTATCTATCTCTGTCTGTTCAGATATATCTATCTATCTCTGTCTGTTCCTATATATCTATCTATCTCAGTCTGTTCAGATATCTCTATATCTCTCTGTTCTGGTATATCTATCTATCCCTGTCTGTTCAGATATATCTATCTATCTCTGTCTGTTCCTATATATATATCTATCTCTGTCTGTTCAGATATATCTATCTATCTCAGTTTATTCGGATGTCTCTCAGTCTGTTCGAATCTATCTATCTGTTCAGATATATCTATCTGTCTGTTCAGATATATCTATCTCTGTCTGTTCAGATATATCTATCTCTGTCTGTTCAGATATATCTATCTATCTATCTCAGTCTGTTCAGATATATCTATATCTGTCTGTTCTGATATATCTATCTCAGTCTGTTCAGATATATCTATCTCTGTCTGTTCAGATATATCTATCTCTGTCTGTTCCTATATATCTATCTATCTCAGTCTGTTCAGATCTATCTATCTAGCAGCCTGCTTGGTGGGTTAGATAATTGCGGCAGAGATCGGTATTCGTGCCCAAGAAAAACCTAGATTCCGAACGCCGATTTTCAAGGGAGGTAGGTTCTCCCACTAGAAAGATTGATGAAACACAATCTTCCTGCTCTGTATTTGCCTCCATTTGGTATTACTGGACTAAGTTCAGTGAATATCTACAAAGGATTGGTCTCATAATGTGCCACGCATAATCTCGTACAACTTCTGCTTCAAAAACATCAGCCTTCTCATCAGATAATAGCCCCACGGTCGCAGGGACCGGATTTAGGCATAGGCTAGATAAGCTACAGCTTAGGGCCTTACAATCCGCAGGGGATTCAAAAAAATTAAAAGCTGTATATGTTTCCAAGTTTTGTGAGACCTTCTGGCGTAATGTTTTAACAAGGGCCCTAAAGCTTTATATATCTTAGGGCCTCACCAAGTCTAAATTCGGTTGGACATGGTTTCGGTGCTGAAATATCATTACCACTAACCACGGTGTCTATGCAATACCTCACAATATCACCAGGTTGCCTGTGGCAAT
>VCCN01001112.1:4314815-4325093 GCA_006491835.1 Architeuthis dux
GAAGAGCTCCTTCATCGACAACTGTCTTCGAAATGTGAAAATGCTGATGCTCACAGATTATGAAGTAGATTTATTCGCCAAGCCACGAGGGCAAATGTGACACAAGGTCAGGTCTAATGTGCAGATGTCCAATCAGTTAACAGCACAGAAAGTGGAATCGGCGAACAGAGTTCAAATCCCGGCTGTGACAATTAGTGTTCACTTTGCAGTAATGCTATGAGGGAAAGGCATGAATCCATCTGTTCTCCCTCTAGGTAAAACGCCCCGTCTCTTAAGAGACAATCCCCAATGAAGTATGGAGCCCGGTGACGAAGACCCGGTTTCTGTTGCATGCGTTGCAAGTTTTAAGTCTGGTTGAAGTCTTTTTATGAGCGCCACCTTGACAAGATGCAAATCCACCGAAGGGATACCTCCACCCTAATCTCACAGCTTAGAGTGTACTCAATTAGCTGCTGCGTGCACGGGGAAGTTTGTCTTAATGAAGAATATTTTTCCACATTACCATTACTGCGCATGAGGCAGACGTGATAACTATTACATTATCCGAGCTGGCGTTCTCTCGCTAGCTATGGGTAGATAGAACAGGCTGAGTTCTTAGTCAAAATCTAAAGATCATCCCGACACGCAGAAAGAAGTTGAAGGAATCTCTTTCCGGCTATGGTCTTGAATCTGTTATTAAAGCTAATCTTTTCAAGAAGTGAAACTGAAAACATACAAGAAAAATAAGATGTACAGTGTCGCCCATAAATGAGTACACCCCTACCACCTTTTAATAGAAAGTTAATTGTCTTCTAAACCAAATATAGCAGGATTTTATTATTTCTAGTGGAATATTACACAATCAAAACGGATATTATCAGGTATTATTTATGACCAAACTCTACAGCATTGTTATAGTCCAAAAATGAGTACACACCTACGAAAAAATATTTTTGGCGACTGTTTCAATGCTGTAGAGTTTGGTTATAAATAATACCTGATAATATCCGTTTTGATTGTGTAATATTCCACTAGAAATAGAATCCTGCTAGGTTTGGTTTAGAAGAAAATTAGTGATGTACTCAGTTATGGGCGACACTGTAAGCCACAATGTTCCCTTCATTTAATTTTGCACTTTAATAAAAGAAATTTAAAAAAAGATTTTTAAATAAAAAACCCACCATAATTGCAATGACGCGTCCACCACCCGTACGTCCATATTTCAAAGAGATTCTAAACGAAGCAGTAGTATCACTAGTTGTGGTGGTAGTAGTAGCAGCAGGAGGAGGGAGATGAAGATGCTTCATCCGAAGGTCTGGACCGGATTTCATATAAATTCAACATGAAACGGCTGAAAGAAATTGATATTTTGCATTACTAGTTGTGGTAGTAGTAGCAGGAAGACGAAGGGGGTGAGGAAGAGGAAGATGAGGACTGTTCACCAAGATCTGGACCAAGTTTCATATCAATCCAACATGATACGACTGAGAAAGTTGATATTTAACATTACTAGTAGTAGTAGTAGTATCAGGAGGAGGAGGAAGTGGGGGAGGAAGATGAGGATAGTTCACCCGAAGATCTGGACCGAATTTCATGTCAATTCAACATGATACGGCTTAGAAAATTGATATGTAGTATTACTAGTTGTTGCAGTAGTAGCAGGAAGAAGAAGAGGAGGAGGAAGAAGATGAGGATAGTTCACCCGATGGTCTGGATAAGATTTATCCAACATGATAGGACTTAGAAAATTGATATTTAACATTATGGACCGACCGATGCGTGGACACATCTAATTATTTCTATTCTGTTTATTTCTATGAAATCCCATCAACCGAAGAAAAGGAGAAAAAGTTCAATGCCACAAACTGATCGAGTGGTCATTGATTTCTTCCGATGTGCCGTATCAAATTACGAGATACAGTCGACGGGACACAATTCATCGTGTTTTATTAACTTATTTCTTTATTTTTAGATGTAATTATTTATGTTGCCTGCCTTCGAAATGTGAAAATGCTGATACTCACAGATTATGAAGACTGCACATGTTCGAGGGGAGGGAAAAAGACCCACTGCTCGTAACCGTCTGGGCTACGGGAACTCAACGGTTCGACAGAAGATCAAATTTAATCCTTATTCGTTATTTCCGATCCGATCTGCTGTTTACTTAACTCAGGCCAACGACCGACGACAGTAGGTTAATAGCAGCTGGGTGTTTACCGAGATTCCCTTGTCAAAAGGGACGTGAGTTCGACTCTCACCAGGAGATTATTCGGATCCGCGCTGTTTACTCACTGCCGTAGTTGCGATAAAAAGCAACAAAAATTAAGATGATGGAAAATAGCAATCAAAATTAATAATAGTTCATCTCGATCAAATTTAATCAAAGAATCTAAAAAAAACCATCACATGACCAACGTATTTTGGCAGCGTACCGTGCTGGTTTGGGGTGATCAATTAAAAAATTCGCAAAGGGGGTGATCAATGAATAAGTTACTTTTGTTGGGCAGTGATCACTAAAAAGTCCGAATTTTAAAAAAAACCCCAAAAAAACAAGCGTGCCAGAAAAAAAACAAAAAAAAACAAGCGTGCCAGAAAAAAAAACAAAAAAAACAAGCGTGCCAGAAAAAAAACAAAAAACAAGCGTGCCAGAAAAAAAACAAAAAAAACAAGCGTGCCAGAAAAAAAAACTAAGGGATGAATTTAGCATAAACTTAAATTTACATTGTAAATGGATCCCTTCACTAAAAAAAATATTAACGGGGGAGGGGATTTAAAAAAATGTTTTTTCTAGACCTGATAAGGGGTAAATGTTTAACTGTTCAGTCCTTTGGCTCCATTGATGCGGCGGCCTGTACGCGTGAGACCTACATAGATAACAAGCCAGACCAACTTGAAAACTGAAGAAACCTATGTTGACAGTTTTGGTTGACGGTTTCTAATAACTCGTCGTCCTTTTCTCCTTTGGTTTATTTTATATTCACTTCTCTTGACCCTTTCCTTACCTGCCCCTTCCCCTTCCTCCCTGGCAAGACCACAACGTTTCCACCGCTCCTCCTACTATATTCGTTGAGCCCATTTCCCTTGTCTCTACATCTCCAGAAATTAAATTTATGTTTCCTGTTTTTCATTTTAAATTTAATCAAGCGAATTCAATTTATTGCAATCTTTATGCATTACGAGTTTCTTTCCCACGCTACTCGAAAGCAGAGCGTTCCTGTAAAACCATTCGTAAGCCGAAATAGCGTAAAGCGAAGAAGCAATTAACCATTAATTTATTAATGTGAGGAACATTTTTGTGTGTTCCCAGACGCAAGAAATGGCGATGATGGTAGGTTAGGCTGAGTCGTCAGAGGTCGGTGCGGCGTGGTGAGAGCTGCAGGAGAACGGGGTGTTAGAGAGAGAAGGGGGTGTGCGCTGCCTCTATAACGACATTATTTTAGCTTTTCACTTTTTTTGGTAAAAGCAAAAAAGGGGCGTAAAGCGAGTTTTCGGAAGGCGGGGGATACCTGTATTCAAATAATTCATCGCTAGAAGTAACCCGTGGAAATTCCACGGTTTAATTAGAAACAACCACCAAGGATCAAAGATCAATTTGACATTATTTATAAGTTACATATAAGTTAATATACAAATAATATATACAGTATATACGACCAAATAAATCGAATAAATTAAACAAATAAACAAAACTACTGAAACGAATTTTTTACTCATTTATAACTTCATGATAAACAATATTGTTCGTAAAAGTAATTCCTCTTTTGATGTCTCGGCTTTCTTCATAGCCACTTAAAGTTTTGAAGAAAGTAAACATTTCTGGATGAAATTTTCTTTTAAAAAAAGCCAGCGTTTGTTTGCAACACTAATTAAAAATTCACCGTCGAACTCTTTCTCCGTCTTAATGTGTAAACAAAACAAAATCAAAGATCAAGGAATATAATATTACTTTTTACTCACTCTCTCTCCCCCTCTTCCTATCCTACTCTCTTATTGACGTTTGTTTTTATTCTCTCTCCCTCTTCATTCCTATCCTACTCCCTTATTGACGTTTATTCTTTCTCTCTCTCTCTCTCTCTCTCTCTCTCTCTCTCTCTCTCTCTCTCATTGGCGTTTATTTTTAACAATCAGCTCTGAGACATGAAAGCTGTTTTCATGTCTCAGAGCGTGACATGGGGAATTACGCGTTTTAATAATATAGATAAAAATGTTTATCATTTTGTCCATCCCACCGGTGCCGTTAGACAAAAGGATGGCTAGGCACTTGATATTTTAGACCAGTCCACTATGTCCAAATATATGAGTTCGTTCAAACCTTTTGAGGATTAAAAAAATTATTTTTGAAAACCGTATAAGATAACAAATCAGAAAATATTTGATTCCATTTTCTCAAAGGCCAGTATGGCGGACATCTTGGATTCTTTTAAATAGTAACCTTCAAATATTAGCTTTTCAATATTTTGACTCCTAGATTACCTAGGACCGTGATTCAAGTGACTAAATATACAATTGGGGGGGGACAAGGATATGGTGCTAATTAGAAATCAGTAGAGCTGATCCATGACATGGTTGTCCCGTGAACTGTACGCTGTCATGGCTGCTCTGAGAGCTCTTGGAACTTCCATAGAGAATTCAGGCATAGATGATGCCTGGATAGAAGCTGACGTCTATGGTGCAGCAACCACGAGGCAGATCCTCAAGTGAAGACACTACAAGCGTTCTCTCATATGTAGCTTTGTATGAATTGGTACTGGAGGAATTCTTTAGAGAGAACCCACAGCTGAAAGAAAGAGAAGGACCAATCTGCAAAGATTGAATCTGTCAAGCAAGAAGCTGCGACTAATGAGGAGCTGGTGAAGGATTCGAGCATTGGGAAGCACAGAAGCACAGAAAGCCAAACATGCCATGTTCAGGTCCATCACAAACTACCTGCACCGAGTGGAGACAATCCTGTTCTCTGTGTCCGCATCTCGCAATGCTGATCTGTCACTGTTCTTTGCTTTTGACCGGATCAAATACAAGCGACTCTGACCGATACATTGCTGATATGCATGACCCCAAAACCGGCCACCCTGGGACCTGGAAGAAACTCGAGGCTGGTAATATGTCAGTCACCATAAATGACATTCCATGCAAACATCTCAACAAACAGATGAAGGTCCACACTGAACTGATTGGAATCTCCAATAATGCGAATACTAGAGAGAGATCCTTCATGGCTGCACCAGAACTGTCATGCCTGTCAAGAGAGTTCAAGAGTCAGTTGGAGGAGTTGGAAAGAACGCAGAACATTCTGAACTGGGATCTAGTGAGATCAGAAGAGATCGACAAAATCAAGGTTGCCATACTGAGTCATGGTAACACAGTTATCGCTGAAGGTGATAAGTTGTACTACATGATCACCCATGCCTACGTCCCACAGATCTTGAACATTGATGAAACTGTATGACGACTATGTGTCAGAGAGAATAAATGGAGAAATCATCTTCTGGGCACTAGTTAAGAAGGGAAACAACGAAATGTTCAGGTCTGGCAATAGGAAGTCCGGGAAAATCGCAGACAAATCGTAGATTTGAAGGGGACTAAAGATCTGTATGGCAGACTGAGGGTCCTTACCGGGTCTAACAGATTGATTGATCAAAAGCAGGTTGTTCGCAACTACGAGTTCACACAGACACCAAGTGTACTATTCGCCCCAATGGGGACATACTGCCATGCACTGACGAGTCAAAGTTGATCCACCCCTAGAACAGTTGGCAAAGGAACACACAGCAGATTAGGACAAACCACAAGATACGGGTAAACCTCCAATGGACACTGAAACTCTGAGCTCCAGTCAAGATGGTTATCTTACTCGTAAAATTGCATGGCTGTTGTCCAAAAGCTGACAAAGAAGCCAGCAACAGTAGTCACAGTCAGATGTTTAAGTGAATGGTTCTACGACAGACTGTTGTCCCTACCCAGAGACTACGATGCAGTGATTCTGGTGTTTGAAATCTACAAGGCTGATTCTTTGAAATGCATCACGAGGGACAAAAGAAGACAAAGAAATGCAATCCAATAGCAAATCAGAGATGACACAAACATCAACAACATTCCAATGAGCCGCTTACTTTCCCATGACCAAACAAAAGCTGATCTAACGGAGTATCTGGCACCAAAGACTGTTGATTACAGGAAAATCTCCCCATACCTTGTCATTGCTTCAGGACACACCGAGAGCAACAATCAATTAGACTTTGGAAAGAACCATGAAGAAGCAGACACCTTTGCTGATCTACCATGCAGTTCTGGCGTCATGTCGCAACCCCTCAGATGCACTGTTTGTGTTTCTCTCTCCAGACACAAATATACGGGTTCTGGTTATAGCAAATTGTGAACGCTTGCTGAATAATACTTATGTTTCAATGGCATCTGGGATTTTGGGAATGAAAACAATATGGACAGCTCTGGGTGCAAAGCGGGCCAAGTGTTTGCCGACATTTCATGCATTTACAGGAGCAAACAACACTGGGCGTATTTCTAGAATAGGCAAATCAACCTGGCTGAACATCTACTTCAAAGCAGACGATCGTGTCCTCAAGACTCAGATGCTTTCTCAAACCAGCGCAGTGACACAGGATTCCCTGTCTACATTAGCTAGGTTTGTATGCACACCATACTTACAAAAGGGGATTCAAATCGACAAAACGCCTGAACTGAGATGGCATCTTTTCTACAAGCAGAAAATGACAAGCTTCCATCCACACTTGGTGCTCTCAAGGGCCCATATCCAGGTCAGCGTGTGGGGTCAGGCAGACATCGCACAGCAGCAGTTCCTAGACCCACTACAGAATGGATACTATAAGGACGAGGATGGCCAGCTGAAACCAATCACAACTGAGTCCCTCCAGCACCAGAGGCCATCATTGAGGTGGTCAGATGTTAATGTAAAATAGACTACTCCTTACACAGGTGTTCGTGCAAGTCAGATTAGCTACCCTGCACGGAGCTATATCAGTGTAACACCTACTGCTTGAATGGTGAAGACTCTCAGGTTATTACATTTGCTAGTGACAGTGATGATAATAGTGAGGACAATGGAGATGTGTAGACAGGTCTATAGACCCTCAGACATGACAGTTTGATTGTGTTTACGTTTTGAGTGTCGAATTCTGAAACATCCTTTTTTCTGTTTTGGGGCCTACATGTATATCTACTGGAAAGCAAGATATAAGAGGAAACGTAAATTCATAAAATCTAAAATGATTACTCATTTATTTTTTACCATCTGTACCTGCTTGTAATTAGCACCAGTGAAATCCTTGCTGCTGAAATGTTGGTTTGGCCACAAGAATCATGACCCTACGTAATATAGGAGTCAAGATAATGAGAAACACATAATCCAGTTACGCGTATTAAAAAAACCAAGATGGCCACCTATACCTGGGTCAGTGGCAATCTATATGTATTTTTAATTAGCAGCATTAGATCCTTTGCCCCCAAGATGTAGATTTAACAACTAGAATCTTGATCCTAGGTTATCTAGGAGTTGAGATATTGATAACTTAGTATTGGAAGGTCGCCATTTTTAAAAGTCCCAGATGGCCGCCATACTGACATCTGGGAAAATGGAATCAAATATTTTCTGATTTGTTATCCTATAAAGTTTTCAAAAATATATAGTTTTCATAATCCGCCAGAATTTGAACGAATTTATACAAGGAACCGGAATATTTACTGAATTTAGTTTTTAACGACAAAAAGCTAAATGGAGAGCAATGCGGATAGGAAGATTGTGTTTCTTTGGAAAATTTCCCTACTTTTAACTGGGCTTGAACACCGACTTCTGGCACTAGTGGGAAATACGCATCTATCTCAGTCACGAGGCAGTCCATAGAAATGATAATGTTTTTATTCAAACCCTTTCAAGACTAACCTATTAAGGTGCTTAATGCCTGAATTAAAATGTCTCAGTAGACTTCTAAAAAGAGATCTACGGGACGTATATATCCCAACAGTCATAGAAATCTCGGGATATATATAGTATCGCCCATAAATAAGTACACCCTTTAATAGACAATCAAAACAGATATTATCAAGTATTATTTATGACCGAACTCTACAGCATTGAAACTGTTGCCAAAAATATGTTTTCGTAGTGGTGTACTCATTTTTGGATGGCAACATATTCATATTTTTGGCAACAGAGTTTCGATCCTGTACAGTTTGATCATAAATAATACTTGATAATATCGGTTTTGTGTAATGTTCCACTAGAAATAATAAAATCCTGCTATATTTGGTTTAGAAGACATTTAAATTTCTGTAAAATAGTGGTAGGAATATACTTATTTATGGGCGATACTGTATGTCCCAGTAGTCTCAAAAGGGTTAAGGATGCTGTGTGAAATTATCATTCGAACGGAAATTGCAATATTTATGACAAAGCTTGCAATTATTGTGGCTAGAACATCTTCATTTACGTGGATGACAAAAAGAATCGCAGAACAATCTAACTATATAAATACCATTGTCACTTTTTCGTGCAGATGTCTATTTGTCTTTCACGCTATTCAAAATCGATATCTAGGATTAAGAAACACTATCGTGACCGCGATTCGATCGCCTGACGTAGATCTTAGTAGACTAATAATATACACATGAGCTACCACTACAGAGATTAAATGAATTACGATTTCAAGAATAAAGTATTGTCAGTCAGTTAGTTAGTTAGTTTGGGTAGGGGGGGGGGGCGGATATCAAAGTTGCGAAGGTAGCTAGACAGACGGCCTAATTTAAAAAAAAAAAAAAAAAATAATATATGTCACCGGAAATCGTAGATCAATTTAACAATCAAACTATGGATGGATTGAAAAAGCATAAAATGGGCTACAATTACTAAATGTATTTATTAATTTAATATTTAATTTCATTAATTTAATATGTAATATTTGTTACCGTATTTACTCGAGTACAATGCGACCCCGAATATAATTCTTGTAGCTAAAGATCAGTAGTACATCCTTTTATCGCTGCAAATGTAAAAACATAAAATACAAAACTAAAAAAAAATAAAACACAAAAACTAAATCTAACATGGATCCTGATTTTGCTCAGTAACTTTTGGTTTGAATTTACCTAAAGATCCAAATTCTGTATATTTGTTGGTTCGTTACCATAATACAGCAAAAATGTTACCCGTCATTTTTGACGGGTTCTCTGCTAGTATATAATTATAATATGCAAGGTATCTACACATTTCCGTCTGTCAAACTTTAAAGATGAATGGGGTGGTGGTAGAGATTTTTTAGAATGGAATCGCGACACAAACACCGGGAAGAGGGCAGGGAGTGGGAGAGGAAGCAGTATAGGGTTACGCAAAGGGTTTATAGTGTGAAACAAGTATTTTCGTTAAAGGAGAACGGCTGAACTCGGCCGTCCAGAAAAGAAAGGCGGAAAGTAAAATTAGGTGTAATTAAACTCACTTTCGAGTGTCTGAGTTGAAGATTTGGTTAACTGCTGGGAATGATCGCTTCAGGCAACTCCCATGAGTTCCCCCCCCCCCACCCGACACTACATCGCTTCAGATTGTCACTTCTAGATACACTGTAAGCAAAGCAACAAGTATTTACTAGTATTTATTATAAAACTGGTAATTAGTGTGTCTAAAACATCTTCACCTACATGGATGATAAAAGAAAGTATCTCAGAAACACTAAATATAAGTCAGGCCTTTAGAATGGAAGGAAAACTGAGATTCCAGGAAGAGCGAGCTTTATCAGATCGTTTTTAAAAACATTAGCCGACTTTCTCCACACTGTACGGCTTCCATTCTTTGGAATAGTCGAAAGGAAAATATTGATTATCTGCTAGAAAGCAAAGCGTCCCACCACCGCCATTAGACATACTGCTGCTACTACTTATTATTTTTCTTCTTTTTTGTTGTTGTTGTAGCGTTTAGAATTCTTACATACATTTTGTTTATGGGCGTCTTGCCAACAATGCATGCGTCAGAATTCCACGAAAATCTGCCGGTCCTTTTTGCAGATCGGTGCGTTGTGAACTTGAGTTGCATTGTTAAAGATGAAAGTGAAAGCGGTGCAAATAAGCCTTATCCTTTTCAGCAGAGAGAAGAGAAGGGCGGCGATTAAAGGAAAAGGGGGAAGGGAGGGAGGAAGAAAGGAAGACAAATAGAATGAAAGGGTTGTGTTCAGTAATGACTTCTCATCTGGGAAACATTGAACGAGGATATTTTTTTCTGTCATCTCGCTCTACAGATATGCACTTAAAACCAAACGGTGTTCGAGGAAAAGGCCATTG
>VCCN01001112.1:4331011-4346673 GCA_006491835.1 Architeuthis dux
TCCTTACCTTTGATGTTATTGAACCATTTTAGTACGTCCATTATATTAATCCACTGGTTAAATCCATTTATTCCATCTAGAAACTTTTTGCTTATTTTGCCGACTTCCGATTTTGTGGGGGTCTATTAATCTTGCCGCTGGTTTATTATTGAAGTTCTCCTTATGGTCTTTTAGTAGTATGTATGAGTCTTTTTTATAAATTTGAGCTACTCTGTCACTGATTTTCAGTTTATCTGTTATTATTTTTGCTTCCATGTTGATGCTTTTTCCCCTGGTTACTCTCTATATGACAGACATGCTCATACAATCTTTAAACTCTGGATTTTCAAATTTTCTCATTTGAAAATCTACTCAGAGTTTAAACGTTGTATGAGCCGGTTTGTCTTATATTTATACGTTTTATTGATATTTATATACTATATAGATATAGATATACTAGGTCTATAGATATATATACAAGGTCCGGAAAGTAGACATCCATTTTGAATATCTTGAGAACCAGAATTGCGGCCTTGATGCAACTTTACTTTGCAACCAATCGGAGAGGACCTTACTGCGCATGCGTGAACATACGCTCTCCCGTGGGCTCACTCAGTCGGCAGTAAGACGCCTTTAAGAGTGAGCTGGTGTACTATATGAGCGTCGCATTTCTCCCCACACAATCCCTACAATCTGACATTCATTCGCTATTTCGTTGATCGGTATAACAATCCAATGTCTCATTGCTGCATTCCTCATTCGGTAATCGTAGCCTTCTCTCTGTGCCGCGAAGACGCGCGAAGAGTGCGAAGTAGACGAGTCCCGTGGCTCTCGTTTCACTCAGGGCAAGCCGTAGATTTCCCACGTTTCTGGGTGGAGACGCGTTTCACTGCCGCAATCAAATTCGAGAAATATTTCAAGACTTCCTCGCCCATTGCCGCAAATTATGAATATTCACATTAATTCCACTGTTTGTCTGGAGATCAAAGTGTCAACGAGTTCAACTGCGCGAATAGCCCACCCCCATCCACCATCACACGCACACTGGCGTTACCGCGATGCAAGGCTTTCGACGCCCGTGCCCCACATTTTCGGTGGAGGTGTAACGGAGAGTACACCCAACCCATGCAATGGTTCTGCAGTTAGGCTTGCTAATCACTCCGCCGTGGATTGATTGATCACCCCCAACAGGAGTATCCAGTGCAATATTAAATGGTCAGATTGAAAGGAACCAGACTGATAGGGGGAGGGAAGGGTGTCGAGGGCGCGGGAGCGAAACAAGGAAAAGTTTGGAGCAACTATCGTTTCCAAAGGTTATACGTACAAGCACTTATCTATATCAGGGTTCTTCAAAGTGCGGGTCCCGACCCATTACTCTATATTATAATGACTGATTTGGCAAATTTGATAACTATTAAATGCTAATTGTAGGGCAGTCTGTCTTATTCATTTGCAAATGCCTAAAAATCCGGGTTCATTCTGGTCACATCGGATTGCACCAACATTCTCTTCAAGGGTGGCCCAACCGATCACAGGGGGTTCAAATGTTATACTTTTCCCCTTTATTTATTTATTTAGTTTGGGGGAGGTGATGCTCGTGCAGTATTCTGATTTAGGAGCATTGCCTATAGTTTTTCATTCTTTTATTTAATTAAAAAGTATTTGTCCGAATTTTCTTCACATTGTTGGAAAGGGGAGTGGCTATGAAAGTAGGGCAGAGTATGTAAATGAAGAATATATTAGAAAGGGGGGAAAATCATAAGAATTAGATATAGATATGTTTGAATTTAAATTTAGATACAGGATTTAATGAAATTCAATTTGATGTTAGATTTAAGTTTAAATCTTGATTATTTTCAGTTTGGGGGAGGTGATGCTCGTGCAGTATTCTGATCTAGGAGCATTGCCTATAGTTTTTCATTCAATTAAAAAGTATTTGTCCGAATTTTCTTCAAAGTCACATTGTTGGAAAGGGGAGTGGTTATGAAAGAGTAGGGCAGAGTATGTCAAAGAATATATTAGAAAGGGAAAATAATCATAATTAGATATAGATGTTTGAATTTAAATTTAGATATAGGATTTAATGAAATTCAATTTGATGTTAGATTTAAGTTTAAATCGTGATAAGTTAAGTAAATCAATCTTAATTTCTTTTGTAAAATTATTCCAATCAGTAATGCATTTTTTGGTGGTGGTCTAGTTTTTTTCTAAATTTGAATTAATTCAGACCAATCCTTTCTGACAGACACACCCGAGCAGCCCAGGACATGTTATCATTGGTCAAATATCTAGATTCTTCAGAGATATACCTAAGAAATATAACGCATCTAACTACAATTGAAGACATCTGTGTCTCTCTGGATGCACCAGAATTACTCAACAACTAGTAATTGTACGAAGTTGACATTCGTCATATATATTAGTCAGCACACAAGGCAGTGTCGTGTTTGAAATTGTGATCAGTGGTTCTTGAGAAATCTTTAAAAAAAAAAATAAAAATAAAAAAAAAATTAAAAATCATCTAAATTTAGATATAAAATATCTAAATTGGCAACACCGAAGAGAACAGAAATGCTTCGAAGCCGTATTTTCGTACAACGGACGGAATGTTACTTTACATGACAATCATGGCAGGCAGCTCCACACCATAAAGTCCAAACATGCACCTTTAGAATGGGCACTGCCCTAGTATTATTAATAAATTAAATGTGACTTTAATTATCAACATTTACTTTAAAATATTACTTATTTTATTACTATAAATTAAATAACACGAAATTTACGTCGTCCCGGGGACGGTAAAAATGTGTTAGGGACGAGCAAATATCTTTCCCGGGATGTCTTTTTTTCTTCGGGACGGTTAAAATTGTTTTTCGTGACGGTTCCGGGACGGTAGTGAATAAAGTTAGTCTGGAGCCCTGGCTGATGGACAACTTCCAGAAATTTAGCATTCAGAACCAAAAAACATGACTAAATGCATGCCTTGTTATGTTGATCGCAAAAGATTTGGTTCTTCTTGCATAATGTTCCTGTTTTTAACTCTCAAACTCAAGCGATTAGAAGTAAAATGGCTGTTTGTTCAAATACTTATGACAGGTACACACATATATATATATGTTCTGTGATGATCAACTTGGATAATTGCAACCCAAACACAAATAAAACCCACACGCCCATCACAGACGCAAGTTTATTTCAATTTCCTTTTAGCCGCCAGCTGTTTTTCCAAGTTCCTTATAAGCAACGATTTCATCTTTTCCCCATTTATAATAAAAGGTATAAATCTGACAAAAATCTCAGTCAGACGTAACCCTTACAATCGGCAAGAATTGCGCACATTCTTTTCTCAAAAGTGACCCCGTCTGCCAACCCAACATTTTCGTTTATTCACAATAGATGTGATATCAAAATTCTGTCTGTCAAATGGAAGAGACGCAGACGGCAACATCTCTTTAGACTATTTATCACTATTTTCTCTTAAATCAGAACCAGGGTTGCCAATTTAGAAACCTTTTTCAAGTTTTCGAATGTGGAAATGCTCCCAAATTCGAAAAATGAAAAAAAAAAAACAAAAAAAAAACCCCCATCTAAATCGGCAACATTGGACTCGCAAATTTGAAAATAGATAAATAAAGAATATCTAACTTGACAATCCGGAATCTAAAACCGACTTTCATACAAAATGATAAAGTCTGCGAACGTTTTTTTTTTAAATTTTTTACACATCTCATATTTAATTCCTACAGTGGGGACAGTAAGTATTCGTACGATATGAAACATTGAACATTTCATCCAATAACTTTCTTCATACGTGCTCTACTGGGTTCAAATTACGCCACAACTCAGATACAACATAGGCAATGATACACACAACAAATGAAGTAAATACGTTTATTATTGAAGGAGTTATGTAATATTTGAAAAATACACGGGCAAAAAGTATTCGTAAGGTAACAACATGCCACGAACAATTGTACAACAGTAATCTATTGTGAATCCCTTTTGTCCAATTACTTTTGCCACGAACAATTGTACATCACTGAACTATTGTGAATCCCTTTTGTCCAATTACTTTTAGGGTTTGGCAAGTTTCGACGGAAATTAAACTCCATTCTTCTTTACTGAACTTCTTTAATTCCGATATGTTCTTGGGATTTCGTTTCCTAACATTCATTTTTAATTCACATCACATATTTTCAATAGGATTTAGATCAGGTGTTTGCAAAGGCCAAACATCGATCTTTTCTTTGTCCATTGAGTCACCGGCTTTGACCTATGAGATCATTGTCTTGTTGGATGATCCAATTTCTCCTCAACCGTTCAGATACACCTTGAGCATATTACGAAAGTTTTTTTTTTCACGGTACCTTCGATCTGCAGATTTTGACCAACACCTTTTGTACTAAAGCAACCCCATAGCATAATGGAACCTCCTCCATGCTTCACTGTCGTAATGGTGTTTTTCGGCAAATAACTTTTGTTCTTTTTCCCGCTACACGTATTTCTTGCTTGGAGCACTGAAAAAGTCCCAGTTTCGTCTCATCAGACCACAAGGCTTTTGTTTAGATGCTCTTTAGCAAAATTTAATCTGGCTTTCAAGTGCATTGGGCGCAATGTTATATATATGTATGTTAAATCAATAAGTAATGTATGTATATGTTAAATCAATAAATATGCCGAAGCAAGCTCCCAGCAGCGCCCATTCCGTTTCCGGTCCCAGAAAACGCGGACCGGAAGTGGGAACGGGGAACGCTCAGTTCTTAACAGACGAACAGCCCTATCACACGTTTATCTTGTTCCGTCTTTTCTTAACACGCTTAAACACGGTTACGAATCTCACACAGCTAGAACAGAAAGACTAACAAACCGAACAGAGGCACCAAACACGACAAGAACGTTACAAAAGGTATCTTGGTCTATGGCTTTCAGTCCCACAGTGCCGTACTCTGACTAACATTAACGCAGTACTATTTCAAATTATTAGTCACATCTTCCCGTGCCATCAGTGTATCTTTACTGACGTCCCTGACTATCTCGCGCATGCGTCTTGGTGAATCTTTACGAAGTCGACCAACTCGCGGATGATCTTTCATGTCACCAGCCATCTTTATTATGGACAATACCGTCGATTTAGCAACACTCATATCCCTTTCCTGCCTTGTGCTTATTAACAATTATTTCCTCAAATCGATATTGAACTCCTGTCTTCGTCATTGTGGAACAAGTTCAAGACAATTGATGTATGAATAATATGGTGCTTCGAAGACGAGGCTCGTTGCACGTTGCCCAAAATATCGATCAAGTAAGTTATACCAGTGCGTCAAATGGTTCAATGAAGATGGGAAATAAATCATATTCAAATATTCACCCAATTTATAATGATTTATATCAACCGTACGAATACTTTTTGTTCGTATGTTTTTCAAATAGTGTTACATAACTCCTCCAGCAGTAACATTTACATAAATTCAATAATCATTGAGTAAATACTGAAAGTGTTATTAAATCGTTTAGAGATTTGAACAGAAAAAAACTTTTCTCTAGACGGTGTAACTGAAGAACCAGTTCCTCATTCAAGTCTGGTAGTGTTTTCTTTATACATATCATTCAATTGCTACTGTCACCAATTCTAAAATTGTAAATTTGTATTTTCTCTTAGGCCATCTTGGTACGGGTCCTCTTCCCATACACACCAGCCCTCCTTCGATCACCGCCATCAGCTGTTCTACAAACAAGATTGGACTGGAGTTGGTAAGATCTTTGTTCAATTCGATGCAAACTTTATTTGGGGTTCTACCTCTTCCACACAGACATACAATATCGTCCATAAATAAGTACACCCATACCACTATTTTATAGAGATTTAATATTCTTCTAAACTAAACATAGGATTTTATTATTTCTAGTGGAATATTACACAATCAAAACATTATCAGGTATTATTTATGACAAATCTACAGCATTGAAACTGCCAAAAATATGAATATGTTGCCGTCCAAAGATGAGTACCCCACTACAAAAAATATTTTTGGCAACAGAGTTTCAATGCTGTAGAGTTTGGTCATACATAATGTCCGTTTTGATTGTGTAATGTTCCACTAGAAATAAAATCCTGCTATGTTTGATTTAGAAGACAATTAACATTCTTATTTATGGGCGATACTGTATCAGGAAAGGAAAAGGTCACTACTTCAAATGGAATCATTACGATGTACAAGACAGACGAATTCAAAAATAAAGTAATTAGTCATCCACTAAAATCTATCATCCTACTATGTGTTTTTATTTGTTTGTTTTCTGTCACACTTTCTTACGTCACCACATGATGAAAAATAGAATTTTATGTTCTGATGGCGTAGTAAAAATAGAAATTTATGCTATGTTAAATTTGATAAATAAAACGCCATACTTATCAATGGCAAATTGGATGTTATTTGTAAATTCTTTTGAGCAAATTTCTTTTATCTGTGAAACCGACGTATGTGTATCCATACATGTGTGTGTGTGTGTAAGTAACAGTTTTCGGGGTACAGCACTTTCGTCTACATCACTTTTGTTCCAAAAATATCTCCAAAAGTTCAACGAATTCCAAGGACATTTTGTCAAATGGTTGGCCATGCGCTAAGACATACTTGATGAAATTTTGGGGTGGATCCAGGGATGTTTTCGTTTAAGAGATTTTTTAAATTAAATTTTTGGACGGATCCTGGAATTTCTCAATCGAAAAAAAAAAAAAAAATCCTTGGATCCACCCCCAAAATGTCATCAATTCTTAGCCTATGGCCAACCATTCGACAAAATGTCATTGAAATTCATTGAGAACTTTCGGAAGATATCGGTGGGACAAAACTGATATTTGCTAAAGTGATGTAGACGAAAGTACCGTAACCCCCTTTTTCAATATTTATACAAAACAAAGATGACAATAGACAATTCCCTCATCTGTACGTACTGGACTATTCCAAAATAATTTTGTATCTTTACTTAGTTTTACCTTTAGTCCAGTTTAATATTCAGGAAGTATTGAACATAAACAAGAAAATGCTACGCAACATATTTTTGGTATTTAATTAGTACAATGCAATTGAAAAATTACTAAAACATACGCAGTCATTTTTTGATGGCAATGGTAAATTAGTTAAATAAGATTAGACATCTCCAAAACGAAGTTAGGGTTGTACATTTTAAAATAACAGTAGGCAGTGGCAAACAGTTTTAAATTGTTTTATAATAACCTAGACTGTAAACCTACTAATTTATAAAATACCCTTGACTAATGTCAGAATGTTTCTTCTTCCTAGTAAACAAATATTCAAATGGTTCTTTGGACGATTGAACTTGTTATTTATGTTGTACACGACGACGTTTCGGCCGATTCGTTCTTCGGCCTTCAGGTGTAAAATCAGAGTGTGATGGGTTAAACAGAAGTTATGTTTAAAGGGGATAACCCTTATAGCACAGGGCCTGGGTGTTTCTGTGTCTTTGTCTTGTCGGGTTTAGTTCTGTTGAGAAGTGGAAACCACATCAAGTGCGGATTTCAACCAGATGTGGCTTCCACTTCAACAAACCTAAACCCGACAAGACAAAGACATAGAAACACCTGGGCCATGTGCTATAAGGGTTAGCCCCTTTAAACATAACTTCTGTTTAACCCATCACATTCGGATTTTACACCTGAAGAAGGCCGAAGAATGGATCAACCGAAACGTCCTGTGTTCAATACAAATAACAAGAAGGAGTTCAATCGTCCGAAGAACCATTTGAATATTAATGACCCTTCTCAAAACTATAGAAAATATCTCGTAAACAAATGTTAGCGATTGTCACCGACCCTGTACCAAAGATAGAGCTTCAAACCTCTTTACATTCAATCCAGTTTTAACCTTTTGTGCTCTCGTCTGCTTATTGGACTATTTAATTGATTAGCTGAAAAGCTAAGGGCGGGTTTTCCAGGTAGCCGTCTACTTCATACGGTTAAACAAACAGATAAACATTCGGTTTATTTAACCCAAGGGATAAAAAGTAAGGGTCCAGTTTAGCATTATCCTTGCATTGTAAATCGAAGCCCCTCGTTAAAAATTTTAAAGATTCGGAATTCTCAAAATCTAATATGCTAAGAACATGCTCAGAGTTCCCATTAGTAACCACAGAAAATTTGGTGGCGATGAGTTAAGCGATGACAGACTGACGGACATACATTTGGTGATTTATAGCAAGATGGCGGAGACTTCTAGAAACGAGAGACGCTTCAGAATGACCGCTTGACATCTCGCAAAAATATATTAGTTTTAATTTGTCTCACGACAATAGAACAAGTCAGCAAATAAACGTTTTATTGAATTTCCTTCAGATTCAAGTGGGTTGTGTGGGGGATGGTGGATGCAAATTCTTTTCAGTATCGAAAACGAATTCACAAAAGGAAGACGGTTTTTCCAAGTCTTTGTCTCAAATTCTTTTGATTTAAGAAAGCGATATCAATGAAAGAGCGACGTCGACTCGATTCGAATTAACTTTAGAAAGAAAATGTCGCTATTAGTTAATTTCCTTCCTGTTTTTCTTTTTTCGTTGAGGTTCATTCATTTATTTATTTTTGCCCGCAGCCAGGCCAGACGGTTCAGGGGAGGGGAGGAGGCATTTGACTTGCATAGTATAGAGATCGGTCTCCTTAGGAGGATTATCGGGATCGACACGGGAGGCTCTCTACACGATCATCAGTTGCTTACGGCACCTGGTATTCCCAGACGGTCACCCATCTAGGTACTGACCAGGCTCGACGTTGCTTAACTTAACAGGCCGTGCACCCCCTCTTGTCAATTTGTATCTATTGTGCTTAAAAGTTACATCCTAAAACGTGAAGCTAAGTATTCAGCATTATACGAAGAAAACTTCAAGTACACTCCAGATTTTATAGATCGTAGAATTAATATCTGATTGTGGTACATAGACATTAATATAAATATAAATATAAATATATCTCGTTAGAAAGGGAAATTCATCAGCTTTCCAACGGTGTATGTTCCAAATATGTATCTATTGGGCTCAACGGGTTACAGCCCAAAACGTGAAGCAAAGTATTCAGCATTTTACGAGGAAAACTTCAAGTACAGTCCAAATTCTATGTACGTGTGCCCAACGTGATTTGTCCGTAACTATTCTAAGAAAACAGAAGTTCCTGTGCACTCACGATTCGTGTGAGGAAACAGACAGACAAATAACAAAAAATGTATCGTTCAAAACAGACGACAGCAATTTGAAAAATAAAAATAAATATTTTTGCGCAACACTTTTGTACAAGAAGAAACAAAGATGAATTGTATGAAAGTAATTCTATGTATTTATATAATCTATGGAAGATGATTGTATGGCAATGTCGTAATTGAGCTTGTTTGTTTTGGTTCAATTTGAAATCTTTTCAAGATGTTATTTTTGTCAAACGCCAGGACAAAGTCAGAGTTGACTTTACTTTCCTATGTAACAAGAAGAACAATCCTCACCAAAAATAGGGGTATAAACCCATAGGGGCCGACTACGTGGGGACTTGGGAGTTCGAGCCACCCCTAGGAAAATTATCGAGAGGCCGAGCCCTCCCTGGTATTAATTGATAAATAATTTAACACGCCAAACTGTCACTATTAATTTAATTTGTTTTTAAAATACACCGAATTATTGCATTATTTAAGGTTTTTTTTTCGTTTGATATGTTCAGAACGTATTTTACATTGACGGTATTTAAAAACAAACATTTTTTTATTGCGAATTTAATCTATTTCGAACATCTTTTTTTTATATTGGGTCGAATTATGGACTTTGATACAAGCATGGTATCTGTTAAATGTTACTGATAATATGTGTTTCTATGCAATTAAATCGAATTGCTTCAACGTAACGTTTTTGGATTTGAAAACTAAAAGTTGGAGCCTAGGAGTAAACCGATATGTAAAAACCCTATTCCCCTACCGGGATTTGAACTCGTGGTCGCTAAACTGACGAGTCTTACACACATCCAAAATGTATAGTAGAATTACGCAAGGAAGTAGAAGTAGGAGTAGAGATCGACTCTGGAGCAGCCAGGTTTATTATCTATTAACCAGTTTACCTGTGCCGTCAAAATATTATTTAAATAAGTTTGCAATTACGCTGTACTTACAAAATAAAACCATTTGTATAAATATTGAAAAATATAGTTACACATGTTGGGTTCTCAGATAAAGAATGTTCTGTTCCACACAACCCTCACCCAAATTGATAAATAATAAAATTCTATTCACCATTGACCGATTATGGCGTTTTATTAATCAATTTTAACATAACATCCATACTATAATTCTCCTTGTCACGATCTACATCAGTTTCGCTCTGATTGGTCAATTAGTAAACATAACTGACTAATCAATTAATGAATTGGACGGTATTTCACGACAAAGGATTTTAGGTTAGTATAGGGCGATAGCTTGTGACCGTTTTGCGAGTTGAGGAAATGCATTTTTACTGCCTTCATGTAAGCGTTGACAATCGCCCCCGCCCCCCACGGATTATTGGCCATAAAGGCATAAGGACAGCCAGGATGTTGAAATTCGCCTAAACAGCCGTAACATGTACATCAGAAGACATACACCCAATACACAAGGCGGAACCACGTTCATAAAAGTGTTAATTTTAAAATTTGTTTAAATTTTGAAGTTTTAGAATTAATATTTTATAACGTCTAGAACACTGAAATTGAAATTTATTTTTCAATTTCATAGTTTATTGTATTGGCCATAAAAAGAGA
The DNA here is from genome assembly GCA_006491835.1 of Architeuthis dux. NCBI lineage: Eukaryota > Metazoa > Mollusca > Cephalopoda > Oegopsida > Architeuthidae > Architeuthis > Architeuthis dux. Next base: position 4,341,762 of record VCCN01001112.1, read on the forward strand.
ATTGTACCATGAAGGTTTGAATATAGAAAAAAAAAAAAAGAAAAAAGAAAAAGGAGACTAAGTGAGAACAGGTGCAGTCCCAGAGAGGGGTTCAGTGGGTCCGGATCCCCTCACCCCGCTGCTCCGGATAGAGGCCAATTAAAACATTTAAATATCTAGATAAAGAGATTTTATTTTTTAAAAACTCAAATAATCTCAAGTAAACATAAATTAACCTTAACAAAAATGTATTATATCCATTGTCTAATTAATTACAGTATTCAAATGTCTGCATATTATGTGCCCTTATGAACATCCGATATTTAGATGGTTTGATTTTAGAACTTGTCTTTATGAATATGTCTCATGGGCGCAGGGGTTTCAGCTATATAGCTCCCAGACTTTGGAATCAATTACCCTATCATATCCGGTACATACATACATTAGCAGGCTTTACATAAAAAATAAAAACCTGTTTCGAGACTTTCATAATTATATGAACTCAGTAAATAAATACACTTCGTAACTGGCTGTTGTAAAAACACTTTGACAAGTTGCACTTCTTACTCTTTAATAAGCCTTATATTTTTACTGCAATTGATTGCAAAAGTTTTCAAGCGCCTTTGCCCAGGGGGACGAGAAAGGACGCTTTCTATAAATGCGTTCCTTTTTGTTTTTCCACAATCCACTTTCACTCTGATTAACCTTCGGGTATTCACACGAGCCAATTGCCCGTGAACCAAGATGACCAGCATTTATGGCAGTTCCTGCTGCCTATGCTAAATTAGTCGGGTCAAACTGTACCGATTGACCTAGAGGAGAGGCAACCACCGCTTGCACTGGCGCTGGGCACTGCATTTCCATTACATGCATTTTCTTTCTACAGTAAAACTATCACCGCGACCAGATAGAGTGCATGGCTTCATTAGTGATGAACAATAAATATTTCAGTCTGACTATTGATTGATGAGACACTATATGGATAATAACCTGTTGTGACTTGTTGCAATACATTGCTTCACTCAAAGTACTTTGTCATTTCTAAACAGTAATGATATGTAATGAAGCCTTGCATAATTACATATATATATAATAGCTCTATTCTGTGTCATTATTTCCTCAGCACTGACAATCTCTATCTTCCGGATTTGTAATGCATTTTTAAAGTAAGATCATTTACTATAAAAAGATCATTAGTGATGCATTCTGGAAAGTGTTCCTTTTTTAACTCTTCTTTAAGTCTTGTCATTTTTTCAGTCAAGTCTCCCTTAAGTTCTGTTTTTCATCGTGGTCTTAGTGTAAACATAACAAACGTGGGTTCATAAAAAGTACACAAGTCTTCGTTCAACAGGAAAACTAAAAATCGGCGAGAATAACCGTCTCCCGAATGTATAAGGAGAGGACTTACATTTCTTAACTATGCTCTTGCTATCAATTGTAGAGATCTCCACGAGACCCACTGCCACTGCCACTGCCACTGCCACTGCCACTGCCACACCGTTCAGCTTCCAGGTATCCACACGAGCCAAAGTGCCCTTGAACCAAAATGACCAGCATTTATGGCAGTTCCTGCTGCCTATGCTAAATTAGTCAACTCAATCTGAGTACCGATTGGCCTAGGGGAGAGGTAACCGATTGGCCACTTGCACTGGAGCCGACTTCTTTTGCTGGCGGGGGGTACAGCGTTTCCAGACCCCCCCCCCCCACCTGCTCAAAATCCTGGATCCGCTCCATGGAGAAGGATATATTTGTACCAAATATTAACAGAAAACGACTCAAATCCTAGTCCATTAAGGAGTTGCTGTTTATTTTCTCCTTCTTTGATTCTCAGCACACACAACCACATCCGGCTTCACAGAATAACACAGGCACTTTATTAGTAGAAACCGTCAACCAAAACTGTCAACATAGGTTTCTAAGCGATTCTGGCTGGTTGGCTGACTACGCATGTGTCGCGCGTACAGGCCGCACCAATGGAGCTAGAGAGCTGCAGAAAAAAAAAACTTTTAAAAATCCCCCACACCAAGTTTTAGTTGGGGGTTCAATTTACAATGTAAGTTTATGCTAAAGTGGTCGCTTACTTTGTGTTCGGCAGCGTTCAGGCTTGTTGTTTTAAAAAATAAAGAAGACTCAGGACGGCCCGGCTGGCTGGCAATGTATGTATCACGCGTACAGGCCACATCAATGGAGCTAGAGGGCTGACAATTTAAACATTAACTCCTTATTATGTCTAGAAAAAACTTTGTTTTTGTTTTGTCAAAATTACTTCCCTAAATACTTTGTTTAAAGGAGGGTTCATTTTGTAATGTAAGTTTATGCTAAATCGATCCCTAGTTTGTGTCCGCTTGTTTTTTTTTTAAAATTCAGACTTTTTTTTAATGATCACCACCCAACAAAACATTGATAACGCCCATTTCCACAATTTTTTAATTGATCACCCCCAACAAGGCATGGTGCCAGAAGACGTTGGTAACGGACAGTTTCCATTGAGTGACTAACCAGACGTGTCTCCTCCATTGATTCTAAGCACATAAAACCACCCACATCCGGCTGCACAGAATAACACAGACACTTGATTATTGTTTAAATTGTTTCTTTCTCACACGCAGTGGCCTCAAGTTCTGCAGATGTGCAACACATGTGAACAAGAATGTTTCGGGCGAAATCTTATTCGCTTCTGACGTCTGCAATTCCAAGATGAGTCATTGTCAATATTCGACCAATTATTCGGATTAATTGTTGCTTTCAATTCCCGGATTTAGACTTCGTGTGATCCAAGGATATACAAAGCGCCAAGGCCCTTTGTTAAAAAAGATTACCTTAGAAAGTATCACACGATTTGGAAACATACATGCCTTTTAAATTGAGGCCCCTGAAGATTGTGAGACCATAAGCTCTAGCTTATATAGCCTATGCCCAAATCCGGCACTGGCTACTTGGATCACAATGTTTCGGCTGATGTGCTCTTTAGCCTTCCTCAAGTAGCGTCCAGTAATTCTTTGGTATCGTCCAGTAATGTTTGTGTTAGCACGACCTATGTATGTGTCGCGCGTACAGGCTACAACAATGGATCTAGAGGGCTGAAAATTTAAACATTAACTCCTTATTATGTCTAGAAAAAACTTCGTTCTTGTTTTTTTCAAAAATTCTTCCCTAAATGCTTTTAGTCGTTATTATGTCTAAAATAAACTTTTTTTCAATCCACGACCCCCACCGAAAGTTTTAGTTGGGGGTTCGGTTTACAATGTAAGTTTATGTTAAATTGGACCCTTATTTTGTGTCCGGCAGCGTTCAGGCTTGTTTGTTTTTTGTTGTTAAAAAATTAAGACTTTTTTTTAGTGATCACTACCCAACGAAAGGCGAGAGATGTAACTTATTCATTGATAAACCCTTCTTCCAATTTCTTTAATTGATCACCCACAACAAGGCATGGACATGGTTGTTAGCACGGGGCTTCGACGCTCGGGTGTTTGAATTGTTCTTGGTCTAGAATTATTCCCTTCTTTTCGGCAGGGAATTTAGAATGCTAAATTCTGATGATCGTAAATGGTTAATGAAACCCTTTGCTCATAAGCGACACCGCCATCTTTTTTATTTATTCATCCCGTAACCGTAGTTCCCGCTAAGCACTGCGCGCGTGTGTGCGCGCACACACGTTTTGCACATAGACATTAATGTGCGCACAAATGATTTCAAATTCTGTAGATAAATTACTAAGATTTTATTGAATCTGACGAATTCAAAAGTGCGTACATACTTTTGTCACAGGAAAAGAAATTTGCACAACACAAGATCTCTGCACCGACTGACTACTAAAGATTAGCGGGAACATTGCCCGTAACCCAATCCAGGGTCGTTGGGGTAGCACAGATGATTTTTATCATGGGTGTGCCAAGGGCGAAAAAGACCATCTGTTTTCAGGCTGGTTTGGAATCAGAGTCGTCAGTCTCCTAGACTGGTTACCAACCGTAGCTAGAGAGCCCACTGTCCTACTATTTGCCCATAGCTCGGGAGAGATGGATTCATGCCTTTCCCAAGAGTATTGCTTCGAAGTGAACACAAATTGTCTCCGTCGAAGTTTGAAACCCGCTCACCGATTTCATTCTCCGTTCTATTAACTGTTAGATCACTCTGCAACTCCACACTTTTTGCAAACTGATTCTTTCGAAATCACCACTGAAAACAAGACATAGGCTCTATTTATTCATACTAGGGCAGTGCCCGTTCCATAGGTGCATGTTTGGAAGGGTCCGGACTTTATGGCGTGTGGAGCAGCCTGCCATAATTGTCATGTAAAATAATTTTCCGTCCTTCGTACGAAACTACGGCTTCAAAGTATTTCGGTTAATTCTCTTCTGTGTTGCCAATTTAGATAATCTAAATTTAGATGATTTTTAATGTTTATTTATTTTTATTAGATTTCTCAAGTAGCGCTGATCCAATAAATTTCAAACTCGACACTGCACTGCCTTGTGTGCTGACAAATATATATGACGAATGTCAACTTCGTACAATTGTAATTGTGGTGCATACACAGACAGACAGACAGACAGACAGAGATGTCCTCAATTGTAGTTAGATGTTTTCCCGTCCGTCGTACGAAACTACGACTTCAAAATATTTCGGTTAATTCTCTGCAGTGTTGCCAATTTAGATAATCTATATCTAAATTTAGAGAATTCTAAAGAGCGGAAGTCAGGGGAGATAATTAATAGAAGCTATGAAGAAAGATCTATAATCTGTTTTTTAAAATTTTTATTTGTATTAGATTTCTCGAGACTGCATTGCCTAGTGCGTTGACTAATATATCTGGTGAATGTTAACTTCGTACAATGGACAGTTGTCGAGTAATCGTAGTGCACGCACACAGAGACAAGCACACAGATATCTTCAAGGGTCGATGTGCCGTTAAACAAAATAACATAACATAACA
>VCCN01001112.1:4583688-4595601 GCA_006491835.1 Architeuthis dux
ATATATCTAGTTCCCAAAACCCATCTTCATCACTACTCAAGGTGTCTACAGGGATAAACAAAACACATTATTCAAACTATAATTCTGTGTGTGTGATGAGCACGTCTTTTGTAAGTTAGAGATAAACAATTCTTAAAGATTTCTGTGTCTGACTTTCAATTTATTTAAACTAGGGAAATAAAGTGTGATTTATTTTCTTCCACTATCCGCGCCCCCACGTTTCATCCGGCACACAGTGTCTCCATTTACCTTACCTTTTACCTATCCCATAATGCAGTGCAACACAGATGATTTTCATCCTGGGTGCGTCAAGCGACCAGATAGCCTGACAGAGCCCATACCTCTTTAGAATAGTTTAAAATCAGAGTTGTCTGTCTCCTAGACTGGTTAGAGAGTCCAGTCTGCCCTTACTATATAGCCATAGCTGGGGATCAGAAGAGATGGATTCATGCCTTTCCAAAGGGCATTAGACCAAAGCGGACACAAACTGTCGGAGTTTGAACATGGCTCGCCAATTCTGTTCTCTGTGCCGTTAACTGTTTGGCCACTTTGCACCTGCTGGAAACTGCAACGAATGGCTGTAATTTTCATCTTGAGACTAAATTTGCATCGTACTAAATCGGAAGCAGGTGACATGAAATCTTATTTTAAAAAACTGTTGTGGTTAGGGCAACTCCTTTCCCAAAATAAAATACGGACGTTTGTTTGATGCACTTCTTTGCTAAGCTTTCGTTTCTTATTGAAAAGAAAAGCTCGTTTGTCCAAAGTCTCGTTGCGTTTCTTCAGGCAATGAATATAATGAGTTTCTGCTGAACAATTGTGTCATTTGTTCATCTGAGAAAATGTATTTTGAGAACAAAGAGACATCGTTGACTATAGTTACATTGTAGCCTCTGCATGTGTATGTGCACGTTTATTTATGTGTATGGCTGTGTGTGTGTGTATATATCTTTGCATCTTCATATATGTATGTATGTTTATATATGTCCATATTGTATGTGTGTATGTGTGGCTGCGTATATGTGTATATATCTTTGCATCTTCTTATATGCATGTATATATGTCTACATTGTGTGTGTGTGTATTTATAAGTGTGTATGTGTGACTGTATATATGTTTATGAATCTTTGCATCTTCATATATGCATGTATATTTATATATGTCTACATTGTGTGTGCATATGTGTATATTTATAAGTATGTATTCATGTATTTGTATGTGTGGTTGTGTATATATATTTGCATCTTCATATATGCATGTATGTTTATATATGTCCACATTGTATGTATATTTTTAATGTGTATTCATGTGTCTGTATATACATGTATTTGTGTGCATACATGTATATTTATGTATTTATAGATGTTTACACGTATGTGTGCATGTCAATTTATATTTGTGCGCGTGTGTGTGTGTGCATATATTCATATCTCTGTATATGTACTTGTGGGTATGCATACATGTGTGTGCGTACACATTAGTACATCAATAATTTTGTAGCCTAATGATGAAAAAAGCATTTATTTTACACAACAGAATCTCCTTCCTTGTCAATGCACTTAATTCAGTGATGAATATTGATCACGTACATCAAATATTATACAGTGAAGATTTCAGATCAAAATTCAGCTAATAACTATCAGGCTACACTTATTGATCCAACCTAGAATATATATTTTCTTATAGTAACTTATTTGAGTAGCTTTAAGGTTATCTGCTGTTGTCTAGGAGAAAAATTGGCATTTTGATTGGTTTAAAAAATTAAGCAGTGTTTAGTCTGATCAATTTATGAATGGGAAACCATTTATTTACCTCTGTCAATGAAGTTGAAAAGAAGTATGTTTTTGGTTTTGTTTGTTGGTTTGCATTTTTTTCAAGATATCTCCAAAAGTTCTAAAATGAATTTCATTCAGATTTTCTGGAAGGGTGGACAATATGCAAAGGAAGAACTGATTAAATTTTGTAGTGGATCCATGCACAATTACCTACCCTACATCGTAGTTATATGTCCAAAACGCATATCACCAATTTATTTTCCTGTCTGCAAGATATCTCCAAAAGTTCTCAATGAATTTCATTCAGATTTTCAAGCGGCATTCACAGAGGTCATGCCCTCTCTGTGTGCTTTCTAGTTAACTACTGTTTCCATGTTGTGAAAATCTGTATCCTTCATTCTTTGAAGGATGGATATTTCTACCCAAGGGTATTGAAAATATTACAAATATGTAACATACTGATTAGCGGTAAGAGGATTAGGTTGCACCATTGTACCAAATATTGAAAATACTAGCTTTTTAAAAAAAAAATCATTTAAAACTTTAGTACAGAGCAATCGGTTTATTATAATCACTGATATTGTTATCAAATGGTTATTGTTATCAAAATTGGACCATCCCAGACACTTTATTTAAAACTAGAAAGCACTCTGAGAGCACATACCTCTGCCATTGTCAGAGGAAGTAATTGTGCATGAATCCACCCCAAAATTTAATCACTTCTTCCATAGCTTATTTCCACCCTTCCACAAAAATCCATTGAAATTCTTTGAGAACTTTTGGAAATATTGTGTGGACAGTCATGAGCATATATGAATGAAAAAAAAACAAAACTGAAAAATATCTCTCCATCAAACAAAAATCCGCCCCATAATTTAACCAACTCTTCCTTAACCCATTGCCCTACCTTCCACAAAATTCTATTGAAATTCATCGAGTACTTTTGGAGATATCGTGTGGACAGACAGAAAGACGGACACGCCCGAATACATATACATCCCCAACTTTGTTGACAGATCTAATGAAATAAAAAATCAATAAATTTTGTATTAATTTCTTATAACGTAATGTTATATATAACAATGAATTTAATAACAAAAAAAATGAATTTATAACAATGAATGTGAATTGTTCCAATTTTATATCATTTGTTCAATGTTATCAGTGGTTATTGTTATCTAAAAGACCCAGTCCCAAAGTGATCCCAATAAACAGCTGGTACTAACTACTGGTGCCATTGGCAAACTTGTGACCATTTTCACCACTAAATAGGCTTTCAGATTGTGAGCAGTTTGTATCATGTTATATGAACTGAAAGATTCTCAGTACACAGTTATTATTCATCTGCCAGGAAATTTTAAAATGTAATGAAAAATTGAAAGTGAGGTTTTCATATCTTATGTCGTCTATAATAATTTTCTTTTTGTACATCTAGTCCAAACAAATATTAGAAACTGTCAACATAGGTTTCTTCAGTTTTTGAGCTTTGCTGGCTATGTGTGTATCCTACGTACAGGCCACACAAATGGAGCTAGATGGCTGAAAATTTAAACATTTACTCCTTATTATGTCTAGAAAGAACGTTTTTGTTTTTGAAAAACACCCCCGCCCCACCTAAAATAGGTTTTTAGTGTTTTTTTGTGTTTTTTTTTTGTGTTTTTTTTAAATACCCCCTAAATAGGTTTTGTTGGGGGTTCAGTTTGCATGTTATGTTATGTTATGTTATATTGCTCCTTTAGTTGGATCTGCTTGTATTTTGAAAATTTAGACATTTTTAGCCCAACAAAAGGCAAGAGAAGTAACTTGAACACCCTTTTTGTTCCAATTTTTTTAATTGATCGCCTCCAACATGGCATGCTGCCTAAAGATGTTGTTCACATGATGGTTTCTATTGAGTGACTAACCAGACCTGTTTATATTGATGTCACTTTTGTTGATAGCCAGAAAATACTCATCTACAGAATAATTCAATCAATCTCTGTCTAACCAGATGACACCCAAACACTTTTTTAAAATTTTCTGATTATCAAAATAAAAAATAAAAAATAATTATCAAAAAGAAAGGAAAAAGCTAGTACAATTTTAATTTTCTTGATGTAAAGAAATTTAAAACAAAAAAATTAATTCAGAACTGCAGCATAAATGTGAATAGGGCGTTAAGAACACATTGGCCCAAATGTGATTAAAACAACAAAAAACAGGATATGGCAGATCCTATATAGTGGGAGAAGGGATCACACTATCCCATTTATGAGAAGTCCATGTAATAGATAGGGAGCATTGCAGGAGGGTTAGGAAATTGAAAGAAGCAACATACTTAAACTCTGCAGATAAATGTAAAAGGTGTCTCATAATAAAACTGACTTTTAATGCAGTTGGGTGTTTCGCTCCAAAAGAAGTGGGCTTACTACTTTTGGTGGAACCTAGTGGTATTAACAAGCATGCATATCATTTTCTAGGATTTTCCTGATGTTTTCAATGCGCAAACTTAAATATTTTTGATAGTGGAGAAACACATTGCATATGCAGTGTTCAGAACTTCCAAATGCATGAAAAGACAGGGAAGTGCAAATCTTTATTGTTTGCTCTTATATATGCATTAGCCAAATGCACATCAATGCCTTGTGACATGTCCTTAGTTGGTCACATGATTCTGCAACATGTCATGTCCTCCTTTAATCAAGTCAGCCATAATACTTTTGGGTCTAGCCACATTGATGAGGGGTACAGCACTTTTGTCTATATCAGTTTTGCCTAAATCACTTTGGTCTAACAATATCTCCAAAAGTTCTCAATGAATTTAAATGACCTTTTGTCGAATGGTTGGCTATGGGCTAAGGAAGAATTGATGAAAATTTGGGGATCCAGAGATTTCTTATCGATAGAGATATTTTTTATTGAATTTATTGGACGGATCCTGGAATTTTGTTCCTCTCAATCGGAAAAGAATCCTTGGATCCACCCCAAAATTTCACGAATTCTTCCTTAGCCAATGGCCCATCATTAGACAAAATGTCATTGAAATTCATTGAGAACTTTTGGAGATATTGTGGGGACAAATGTGATTTAGACAAAATTGATATTTGCTAAAGCCAATGTTGTCTGCACACGAAAGCTCTCATTTGGTGCCAAACATGACCCAATACAACCCATATTCAATCAAGGTCCTCTCATATAATTCTGCTGTGCTCTACTAGGCCTCATAGAGCACAGCAGAAGTTATTATTTTGAGATGGCCTTGGTTCAATCCAAGCCATGCAGTTGTGCTCCTACTAGTCAGATGTGCCTCTGCTGCTCACGGATATTTTGTTTATTTTTTTTACTTTGAGAATTTGTTTTTAAAAAAAACGCGGAAAAGGAATCATCTGTTATTAACGATACAGGACCTGTACCAGGATGCGATAAAGTGATTTTGTGCCTCATAATGCAGAATTCCAACCAAATGTGCCTCCCAAATGCTTATGGTAATATTTTGTTAATGGCACATATTTTGCGCATTGTTTTTAACTGAAATTTCGAATCAATCAACTATTAAAGAACTAAATGAGACATTTTGCATTCAATGTTTATTCATCCATAAAAGATAGTTCAGATCTCAATCAAAGACAGCTATCTTTGATTTGGATCTCTGCACTCCCTGATCACTCGTTGTTTTGATCATTACTACCCTTTTGAAATCCGAAAGATTCCAAATTCCGAAAAGTGTCTGGTCCCAAGGTTTTTGGATAAGAGATTGTCTACCTGTATTATATTATTCCAACACCATCTTTCTACCTGTGTTTCCCCTTATTTGTCCTTATGCAGTACAAAGCTAAGGCTCGTATGCAGTACAAAGCTAAGGCTCGTATGCAGTACAAAGCTATGGCTTGTAAATATCAATATGCAGTGTATTTGAGCTATTTGTTATTGTCAAATAATTTATTCTTCCTTATTAGAATGAAGTTGATCTGTTTTGGTTTTCTCATTGTTCTGCAAGATCTTTGTTTAAAAGAAATTGCTCCCAGTTTCAAATAACTTATTTGCTATTAAGACGGTGTTGGGTGTCTTTAAATAGCAAATAAGTTATTTGAAACTATCAAACAAAACTGTCTACATAGGTTTCAGTTTTCAAGTTGGTCTGGCTGTATGGCTATATATGTATGTATTACATGTACAGGCTGCACCAATGGAGCTAGATGGCTGAAAATTTGAACATTTACTCCTTATGTCTAGAAAAAACGTTTTTTTTGTTTTTTGAAAATTCCTCCCCCATAATTGGTTTTAGTGGGAGGTTCAATTTGCAATGTGAGTTTATGCTAAATTGGTCCCTTAGGTTTTGTCCAGCAGCATTCATGCTTTTTTTGTGATCACTTCCCAACAAAAGGCAAGAGTAGTAACTTATTCATTGATTACCCCTTTTTCAAATTTTCTAATTGATCACCCCCAACACGGCCTGCTACCAAAAGACATTGGTCACGTGACGGTTTCTATTGAGTGACTAATTTTCTTTTATTAGGGAAAGAATTTAGTTTGTTATTCCTGTTTTTCACTGAATTGCATATTTATTTATTAAGCTTTCTTATCTTGTCGGGGGGGTGGGGGTGCATAAAATAAATTCCGAAGAAATTCTGTTTCTATTTTTAATTGCATGACTGCATCTATTCTGATTGCTATTTGGGTGAAATAAGTCATAGAAAAGACAAGGTCGGGGGGTGGGGGGGAAAGATATTCCCTCCCACCTACCCGGGTAGGTGGAGGGGATGAAACGACATTTGAGCTTGATAATTCTCATGAATCATCTTAATTTTTAAAAACCACCACCCTTTCAAAAAACAGGTTGATCAGGATCTTCACAACCTGTCATTTTTAGGAAATGTCTTTAGCTAAGTTGTTTACAGAAATTCGAAACCAAATAATATATACATATATAATAAGAGCCGTGTCTGTTACACTATTAGTATCAGTAGCAGCCATCAGTGTCTCTCCCTTCTTATTAAACTACTTGACTGACTTTTTTTTAGCTATCCCCTCTTATTAAACTACCTATCCTTCTTTTCTCCTTTCTCCATCACACTTATAGTATAAGTAGCAGCCATCAGCTGAGTCTTATACCCTCTCAAAGGCCGTCTTGATTAAACACAAATGTCAAGTCACTTACAGAATTTATATTATAATTATTTACAAACAAATAAATAACGGAAACTATTCTATAACAAGCCTGGCTGCTGCAGGGTCAAACTCCACTCTTACTTCTATTCCAACTGAAGATGATTACTGTAGTTTTTGTATTGTATATATAATAAATTTTAAAAATATTCTTTATTATTAGAATGAAATAAGCACATGCGTATCTGTATGATAAAACTTTGTTTAAGACTTGTCAATTTAGCAATCGGTAAGACAACTGGCTAGCGATCACTAGATCGTGAGTTCAGATCACGATAGGGGAATGGGGATTTTATATATCGGTTTACACCCCAAATTTTGCTAAGGATTCGTCTTGTTCTTGTTACGGTAGGAGAACAAAGTCAACTCCTGACTTTGTCCTGGAGTTTAACAAAAAAACAGAAACTTACATCTATAATTCAGACCCCATTTCATGAAGATTTGACCGATTAGCTAAAGAAGCTAACATTTTTTTTCCTTTCATACCAAGATGACACTGCAATGACTACTTGAATTTTAGTAAAAATCAATTATTTTATTTTATTTTTTTTATCAAATCAAGTATTATAAACCATTTTTATTAATTTTTGACTACTATTTACATTCATGTCCCGGCCTTTGACAATTAGCATTTAATATACCTGGAGTTATCTCCCTTGAGTAATTAGGTCATTAGAGTATATATTATAAGGGTTAGCGTGAACAAAGGCACTCACACTATTGTTATTAAGTTGCAAATTGGACTAGAAATTGGTTTATTTTCGGATCATTATCATTTAGATTTATTCATGTCTTCTTTGACCGTGAAATATTTAGCTGGGAAAATTTGTATTCTCGTAAAATGTATTCAGAAAAAGAAAAAACAAAGAGTAATCAATCCAAATCTGCTTCGGTCAAGTCACAAAGGCTTTAATTTCCCATTAAATTCTCCGCCTGATTAACATAACCGAAGCAATTAACGTATTGAGACTTCATAAGGTACACACCAATGCGTAACTTGCTCCAGTGGAAGCGAAGCCCCAAGTTGAGTCACACAAAGTATGTATACATTGTGAAAAACTTGGCTTTGGCCTTGAATACATATCAAAAGGGTCGACCAGTTAGCAACAGGGGGTGACTAACGAGCGGTAGCAAGTGGAGTCAGATTTTGCTTTTTGTCTTACGATTGGGAGGAGTCGGACGAATTGAGAAGAAAAAGAAACCCTCATCCCTTGTTCAACCTCTCATTCTCTCTTCAAAGAACTTTGAATTAAGTGAGAACTCAACATGTCTGATTAGTCACTAACTCAGAAACTGTCGCATGACCAATGTCTTTTGGCAGCTTGCCATGTTGGGGGTGATCAATTAAAAAAACTGGAAAAAGGGGTAATCAATGAATAAGTTACTTCTCTCACTTTTTGGGGAATATTTTGGTAGGAAATTTTGCTTAAATGGGTTGCATCGATTGTTACACTTTCATTCCTTTCAACCAAACTGTTCTGAAGATGAAGCTCGTAAACAAAATTACTTGTCCTTGATTATTGATCAAATGTTGATTTGCTACAAATTATAAATTTCCTTGTTAATTTGTGAGGCTGATACAAGTTGTAGTAGAAAAGTCTCTTTAAAACGGGATGACCACAGGGCAGAAAGTCTCTTTAAAACGGGAGGACAGCAGGGCACCAAGTCTCTTTCACAGGACACCTCTTCGGAGGGAACCTTTTCCAAACACAGTTTTCTCTCGAGTCACTCTACACCAACAGCGTTCGTCAGACCACAGCCAAAAGCGAACTGTTTTGACTCCTCATAATCGGCCACTTATATCCTACTAAGGAATGATTCAAATGCCTGTATGCGAAGGGTCTGACGCAGCAAAACATGATCGGGGAGCCCGGATTTTCTAACAATGCTGCCACACAAAGTCTCCTCATGCTGTGGCTGGGTAGAGGGCTCCGGTTCATTTCGCGGTCCACACCGTCGTCACACAAGTTTAGCAGCAGAACAGAGCTTTGTAGCGTTTTTAATATACAGAACAAGCTGTTTATTATAATCTCTAATACTGTTATCAAACGTTTATTATCAAATCAGTCCAAATACTTTCATTTAAAATAATTTAAAATTTCATATAAATTTTATATTAATGCTTTATAATTTTTTATAATGTAAAGTTGTTTACAACAATCTAATTAATAACATAATGAATTTATAACAATGATTGTAAATTGTTCGAATTTCTATATCCTTTGCTAAATGTTATCAACCAGTTAATTTTTATCTAAAAACCCCATGATCACAATAAGCGGCTTTCCCAGTACTTCAACATGTTAGGTACATTTCTTTCAGACTATTATATTTTCTATTTTTCTCTAAGAAAGCTTACCATTGGATAATACTTTTGAGTATGTGTATCTTTTTGTGATACATTCCCATAGTTATTACATAACATCTATTTAAAAAAAAAATGAATCCCAACAAACCAATATGGCTGCTCAGTAATGGTGTTTGTTTTTTTTTTCCATCGAGAAAGCATAAGAAAAAGCTATTAGTTATGAAACTTGCTTGAGAAAATAATTCGTAACATCTTTGTGAATATCCTTTTATTGAAATATTTTTCCACTGAGATGTTCACTTGGTATTTTATGGAACAAAAACCCAGGCTTATTCGATTCTTTGCCTTGAAGGCATTCATATCAAATTTCACAAAAGGAACATTTGAATCTTCCTAATGTTGGTTTGTTGTTATTAGTATTACTATTAAGTCTTTTTGTTCTTTTTTTTCTTTTTTCTTCTTCTTAAATACCAAAGTTTTGACATATTGTTTTTTATCCTGGTTTGACAAACTGCTACATTGTACTGCTATCCCTAATGGCTTCCAGATAGGAGCCTGTACCGGAAGGCAGCTGTAGATCTCAGAAAGACTTTCAACCGGATAAAAATAAAACCTTTTTTGTATATGTGGATATATGTATGTCCATATATGTATGTGCACATAGATATGAGATCTGTCCGGAAAGTATCCCAGCCATTTTGAATATCTTGAGAACAGGTTGCGCGGCCTTGATGTAACTTGGCAACCAATCAGAGGGACTTTACTGCGCATGCGTGAACAGAAATTCTCCCATAGGGTTACTCAGTCAGCAGTGAGAAGCCAGTGAGTGAGCTTGTGTACTGTGTGACTATCACATTCGCCATGACTAAGTCTGCTCATTCTTCACTGCTCGTGTAGAATTGTTTTAGCAGAAGATCGCACCACCCAGTTTTGTCCCCCCCCCCCCCCTGCAGATTTGGCTCCCTGTGAAAGAAAGGAGATTTCAGACTGAAGACAAAATTAAAGAAAATGCGACAAAGCAGCTGATGGCGATTCCGAAAGAGTACTTTGCAAACTGTTTTGAAAAGTGGAAGTGATGCTAAGATAAATGTGAGGTCGAAAGGGAAGTACTTTGAAGTGGACTAAGGAGCCATTGCCCTAGTTTAATATTAAATGGCTTTCCAGACAGTCCTTGTATGCTTATGAACGTGTGTGCGTACATATATAAACGTTGTTTGGACGTAATCTTAACAGAGATGTCATGTAGTTGATGTCGGTGTTCATCATCCTTTCTATAAAATAAATTAAAACAACTGAACAAAAATATTACAACAGGTCTGATTAGTCACTCAATAGAAACCGTCACATGTCCATCTTTTGGCAGCATGCTGTGTTGGGGGTGATCAATTAAAAAAACTGGAAAAGGGAGTGATCAATGAATAAGTTACTTCTCTCGCCTTTCGTTGGGCAGTGATCACTAAAAGTCTTCTTTTTTTTTTTAATGTGAACGCAGCCTGACACAAAACAAGGGACCAATTTAGCATAAGATTACATTGTAAATTGAACCCCAACCCTAAAAACCTATTTTGGGGTGGGAATTTTTAAAAGACAAAATGTTTTTCTAGACCTTATAAGAAACCTATGTTGACAGCTTTGGTTGATGGTTTCTAATGACACATTTAATATAATTTTTAATTTTTAATCTCATAGTGAGAGGCACATACAGTTTCTAAAAAAAAGACTTCAGCAAAAGATGATATTGAAAGAAGACGACAGCTTATTCATTTTGCTGTAGAATACAAAAAAAGCAATGTTTTCAATATGCTAGTAATTATAATAGAAATTGACTGGTCTAGTCTGGTTAATCACTCAATAGAAACTGTGTCTTTTGGCAGTGTGCTGTCTTGGGGATGTTCAATTAAAAAAATTAGAAAAGGTGTGATCAATGAATAAGTTACTTCCCTTGCCTTTTGTTGGGCCATGATCACTAAAAAAGTTTGAATTTTCAAAAAACCAAGCATGAACTAAGGGATCAATTTACCAAAAACTTACATGCAAATTGAACCTCCCACTAAAAGCCTATTTGAGGGCGAGGATTTGAAAACACAAAACCTTTTTTTTTTATTTTTTAGACATAATTTTCAGCCATTTAGCTCCATTGGTGTGGCCTGTATGAACAATACACACATAACCAGCCCGACCAACTGAAGAAACCTATGTTGACAGTTTTGGTTGACGATTTCTAATAAGGATGTGCAATCTCCATGTTGCTGCAGTGCTGCTGCTTTTCATTTAATATACTGTTTCTGCATAGTAAGTAGTTATAATCTTGTAAGGTACTAATCTCAGACAAAAAACTGTTAGATGCCAAAAATCCTATCTCATCATTAGTGAACATCAAACACAAAAGAGAACAAATGCAATACGAGTCTGATTCTGCTGGGCAACACAGGAACTCAAAGTAATAATGTATTATTTAAGGAAAAAACACAAGGAATTGTCTCCCCCTAACAATGAATCTTGTCAGAGCTTCAGAAATTGGGAGGGAGACAAAGAATGGCTTTGTAGACTTACACTCTGTACAAAATGATATTGAAACGTTCATGTTAATGAAATTGGTTCTTAGATACATTAGCATGTCTAGCATTAGTTGCCATCACTGACTGACATAGCAAAATATTAGTTATGTCCTTGGCTCAGTGTTGC
>VCCN01001112.1:4614122-4626300 GCA_006491835.1 Architeuthis dux
CCTCGAGGTAAATGCATAAATACTTGGCCCTCGAGGTAAATGTATTAGGTTGTTCAGAAAGTAATGTCACTTTATGGATCAAAGATTAAAAAAAAAAACAGTTGATCAAGGTAGTTCCCAAGTAATTGAATAACACCATTGCCAACATTTATGCCTTTACAGTAAAAACCAATATCCCTATATCAGTGGTTTCGAAACTGGGGTCTTGGACCTCTGGGGATCCAACAAATAATGCTAGGCTGTCCACAGTATTGTTCCCTCTAAACCTGACATTGCGATTCTTGTGGCAGAAAAACAACCTCATCCATCACACAGATATCGAAAAACACAATTATTGTACACAGACCTGTACCATATTTTAGAATTCAAATAAATATAATCCATTTAGAATAATTATGATTTTTAAAGGTCAAAAAATGTTTATTATTCTGGGGGTCTGCCTGAATAATTCCTTTTATAGAAACTGCTGTCCTATATCAATAAACTCCCTAAAAGCTTCCTCTGGAGCAGCTTGGTTTCGGAACAGTTTATTCTTTATAAACTTGTCAAAATGCAAATCTGTAGGAGAAAGTTGAGGAGGGTGAGGAAGAACTTCAATTCCAAACTCATTTAATTTAAGTCACTCTCGACACTGTTGAACAGATATCAAAACACTAATTTGTCTAGTCATCCGTCATTCCCTGTGGAACCCATCTATCAATCTTTTTCCCATTGAACACAAATGGATAGAAACACTTGATTTTATTTGTTTCTTACCACGATTCTTGTGAGTTTACGGACCAATAACCGAATGTTTGTCTCTACTGTTTCCCTAAGTGTATTGTCATCAAGCGATTGCTTCCTTCCTAAATACTCAAGATCCTTAAGACTCCTCTCCTTGCTGAAACCAATGGTGTTGTGAAGAAGAACGTGGCGACTTACCTCGGCAATCAAAACAACTACGGGTGGTGTGTGCTGTCTGTAGATTGGATTTGTTTGTGACTTTGGATTTGGATTTGTGATCCCTGTTTGTGACCCTTTAATCATCAGCCTTTTATTTTAATATACTACAGGTGTACTGTGCAAACAGGAACTGAGCCTTTGGCCAATTGCTTGATTGATGTCTTGTGCAGTTTCACATACTTTCTTCTCCAGTCTGTATTCATAAAGAAAAATCCCTTTTTGTCGATGCTGTTGTTAGGGGCAGATAACTCCTGCCCCTAAAGAGAAGGGCAATAGACAAATGTGAAAACTTATGGAAAATGTAGTGGTATATGTTGCTTTGTATCTCGGGTGTGCTGTGTGCTATGGATGCACAAAAGGGCAAAAATATTTTTGTGTCTGTAAAACAACGGGCAATAAAAGCCTTTTTGGCAAAATGTAGGGGAGGTGGTCCTGATTTTAAGTTTAAAGTTTCACAAACCCTGCTCACTCGATGTTACAAATGTAGAAGAAATAAGAAAATTAACCTTTAATTAATGAAAGAAAAACAGAATTTGGACTAGACACTATTATCAGCGGAAAAATCTAATCCAAATTTTGTTTCTCTTTTATTAATTCACTAAAATATTTTTGCCCTTCTGTGCATCCATAGCACATAGCACATCCAAGATACAAAGCACCATACGCCACTGGAAAATGACATGTTATACTCTATTTGTATCATGCAAATTGCTTTGTTTTTTGCCGATTCTCACGGTAAGAAAAAAATGCCGTCATTTTCTGGACAACCTAATATACGTATATACCTGACCTTCAAGTTATATGAAAACCTGACTGGCTCTTGACAGAAACCAAAAACAATTGTTTCATTCTCCTGGCATTACTGATGTGTCCCCCTATGGAATTTTATTGCTCAATATAAATTTTTAAAAACAGGTTTGGTTAGTCACTCAATAGAAACCGTCACGTGACAAGTCTTTTGGCAGCATGCCTTGCTGGTGGTGATCAATTAAAAAAGTGGGATCCATGAATAAGTTACTTCTCTCGCCTTTTGTTGAGAGGAAATCCCCCCACCCCCCACCAGAAGGAATTTAGGTAGTCCAAGGAGGGAATAAGACTATTAGGTAAAAATAAAAGTCTATCAAATGATGTGTTCCTAATTATTTTCGCTTGCTTTCTTTGAGTAACAAATACACAGCAGCAGCTATACAATTATAAAATTAAACTAATTCTTATTGTAAAGCTGTCTAATTATATGTAAAATGAAATAATTATTTGAAAATATTCTTTGTTGCAATTTACTTAAATGGAGGGGGGGGGGAACTAGTAATCTTATTGACAAAAGTGGGGAATGACCTTGAAAAGGTTGGGAACCACTGCTCTATTCCTATTCCCAAATTCCCTTACACTGAATATCTTTTATATTATGGTTTAAATATCTTAATTTGAATCTATCCTTTATTTATTATACATTTTTAAAAATAAAATAACAACCTTTTCTGGATTTATTGTTGAAATAGAACTGTTTTTCAACCAAATCTTGTGAAAATGAGGGGGTTTTTTTCATGCATTTTAGCAGACAATTTTTGAATATGTTTCTTCAAATGATGGTAAAAGCTAGGAATCCAAGTTTTGGTGTCAGTTTTTATCATATTAAGCCCCAACTATCTGGACTTGTCCAAAGTTGTTTTTTTTTTTTTTAAGTGAAAAATCAGCCTACCCTAATACATATATGGCCGGCCAGCCAGACATGCAGAATCACTTAAAAACTGAAGAAACCTATGTTGACAGTTTCTAAAAGCAAAGGTTTCTCCCCTGAATTAAATGTTCTTAACCTCCTTGCCAATAATAGTACATCCTGTAATGTTTATATATGTATCTTAAATCAATGTAATGTATGTATATGTTAAATCAATAAACTTGCCAAAACAAGCTCCCAGCAGCCCCCATTCCATTTCCGGTCCCAGAAACGCGGACCAGAAGTGAGAATGGGGAAGGCTGAGTTCTTTTACAGGCAAACAGCCCTGTCACACGTGTATCTTGTTCCGTCTTCTTTTCTTAACACGGTTACGAATCAAACGCCTTCTAATCTCACGCAGCTAGAACAGAAAGACTAACAAAACAAACAGAGACACTAAACACAACAAGAATGTTACACATCCTACTGCATTCATGGTCTCTTATTTCATTCACTATCCTGACTACTCCAGAATTCAAAACAGTTTGTATTAAAAAAAAGTGAAAATAGTACTTACCTCTACCAATAGATGGAGCCACCATAGTAACTTATATTTGTCACACTGTGGTTAAAGTCGAAAAGAACATCGCAATTAAAAGGAAATAAACGTGATGCTCATAGCATATGTCCCCTTTAGTGTAAGCAAAAATCTTACGTTGTGCACATTTTTTCTTGCGTCAAAAGTATGTGCACACTTTTGAATTCGCCATAGTGAATCAATATTTCTTCAATAAAAACTCTGTTAGCTATCTACAGAGATGTTTTGTGCACACATTAATTTCCTTTGTGTGCTGGTTGCAAAACATGTGTGTGCACATGCAGTTTAGAGGCAACTATGCTTATAGCATTATTTTGTATCTTAGAATAAATTATTCATGAACAAATTTGGGAAAAGTAGGATGACATAACTGTCAAAAATGGATTGCATCATAAGGACTGATTTGACCGATCACCGTTAAAGAAGCTAACATTTTTTTTACTTTTGTACTAATCTGACACCGCAATGACCGTTTGAGTTTTAGTAAAAACAAATATTTTATTGTAATGTTTCTATTAAATCAAGTATTATAAACCATTTTTATTAATTTTTGACTGCTATTTACATTCATTCTAATTTTTAGTTTATTTAATCACAATTTCAGTAAGGCCGGCACGGCCGTGTTATTATTTTGGTTTTAGTTAAAAAAGCAATCGATTATTTTATTATTTCATTTTTATTTAGACGAAGTATTGTAAATCATTTTTATTAATTTGTAACTACTATTTACCTTCATCTTAACTTTTAGTTGTTTTTCTAATTACAATTCAACTTGGTTTTTGAAAAAAAACTATTATGATTCATTTATTGTAAATCATTTTACACATTGTGATTTTTAAGATGAGGATAAATAGAATCAATATTTCTTCATATCATATATTATATATAGTCAAAAATTAATAAAAATGGTTTACAATACTTGATTTAATAAAAATAAATTTTTTAAATAATCGTTTTTTGCTAAAACTCAAACAGTCATTGCTGTGCCAGCTTAGTACGAAAGTGAAAAAAAAAATTTTTTTTAGCAGTGATCAGTCCTTATGATGTAATCCGTTTTTGACGGTTAAGTCATCCTACTTTGCCCAAATTTGGTCTCCAGAAATTCCAGCTGGAAGGTTAAGTTAGCGTATAAGCAATCAATGGAATCACCATAGCCTCTTATTTCATTAGATTGATTACCTCTAAATTCAAAACAACACACTGAGGTGAATGTAGAAAACAATATTTTTTTAAAAATCTTCCTAGTCTTATCTTGTGACTGAGAATAAGCAAATTATAAATAAATGAAAATGACCAAATTAGTTTCCAGATATTCAATGGCCGAGAGGTTTTAACACCAATTCAGATTGCACACACTGATTATCCCGATTCCTTCACCAAGAAGAGACTCAAGCGATTATATCAAAGAAGTTGCTATTTCCTCTTTTTTTTTTTTGCAAGTTTTTGTGAACTATTATAAATCAGTTTAGTGATTCTCTTGAGAGATATAAGTCATTTTGATAAAGGTTTTTACCTGTGACAAATGTTGACAGGTCTATGAAAGCCAAAACCGCTTTCTTTCA
The DNA here is from genome assembly GCA_006491835.1 of Architeuthis dux. Taxonomy (NCBI): domain Eukaryota; kingdom Metazoa; phylum Mollusca; class Cephalopoda; order Oegopsida; family Architeuthidae; genus Architeuthis; species Architeuthis dux. The sequence continues at coordinate 4,618,882 of VCCN01001112.1, forward strand.
GATCAAACTGCAAAAGGTTGAAAGTGTTCAGAAGAAAGAAAGGTGAAGAGAGTGGAAAAAAAGCGTTCGTAATGTAAGAAGCTTAGATATTTTTATATATTTGTCTCATATTGTAAGCATACAGTAGGGAATTGCATTGGATTATTTTTCAGAGAGATTATTTGTTCAAAACCTGCGTTGTTGTTTACAAAGGTTTTGGCAGCATTTCGCAACATTTGGCAACACTTGTTCCTGTAATAAAACTCTTGGTTTTCAATTGATTTTAAAAAGTTTTTAAAAAAGACTGAAAATGGACACAGACTGGTTTTCTCGAGGATTGCTACGTTTTCTTTTATATCCATTATGTGTAACCAGTGTTGCCAATTTAGCACGTTTCACACAAGATTCAGTGCATTTCTTGTTTTGGCAGTGCAAAAACTGCTAAATTAGCGCATTTGCACCTAAAACATTTTGGCCATTTTCTGGTTATTTTTTATCATTTTTAGATTCTTTTTGGTGGTTTTTAGCCATTTCTGGCTATTTAAAGAAATTTAGCACCTTTTGGCAGTTAAACTAGTGCAAAAATATTTTTTGAGTTGGCAACACTGTGTGTATCTTTGTGTTCCACATAACTGTACGCTAGGGGCGTATAAAAGATTTCAGAAATTTTTAAACCTAAGGATGGTTTATGATGTGGGCGAAGGCCAAGGTAAACTTAAAAAACACTGAAACAACTGATCGTTGTCTTCCTTGCTGCATTTCACACTTTTGTTTCGCATATGCTACACCTTTTGCAATCTGACCTCGGATACCAGAAATCGCATCATTTTTTAATCGCGTAACGTTTTGTCTTTCAAAGACAAATGAACACATTTTTCCATACAATTCTGACACAAGGAATTCATAAAAATGGTTATTAAGAGTCAAACGCATCTTGACTCTATTTCAGGACCAAAACAGCAAAAAAATGTTGAGAAATCCAATGTTTTCATATATACACTAGATATCAACTGTTTGTCCCATAATCCTTTTCTCTTAATACTTGAAGTGTCTATTATAAGATTCTGCCAGGTAATAGGCTGAAATAATGTCTGATAGAGTTAATTTTAACTCTATATTACACCTATTGCGAACACGGACACCAAAAAGATAGAAAATCATATCATTCTTTAAATAAACAGCATACAAAGACAAATGGCCACATTTTTCTACACAGTTTTGACCCAAGAAATTCAGTAAAATAGTTAGTCAAGATGGGTTTGAATCTTAATACTATCTCAAGAGACGCACCACAAACAAATGTTTAGAAATCTTATATGTTTTCATATATAAACTAGCTGTTGACTATTTGTCCTGTAATCTTCTCTGTTAAAACACTTTATCCAAAGCTTTTATTCTGACAAATAATTAAGTCTTTTCTGTCCTGGATTATTCATCATTTTTACCCTGTTCGTTTCAACTAAAAAAAAAGAATTTACATAACTTCCAATATGTTTTGAAACACGAAATTCACACCGTGTTTAGAACAAATAGACAGAAATGTTCACAGAGCAATTCCTTCTATACAACTTGAGGAACAACACGGTCAACACAGAAACCTCTACCTCAGTCACATGAACGATCATCAATGCGATTTGGGATTTCCTCGTTGGAAACACTTTTGATTTGTAAATTCATGTTATTGACTCAACACCTACGAATACTGGTTGCGAAGGTGGAATTATTCATTCCCTTGAATTCAAATCAGTGCTTATTAATATTTTTAAATTGCATTCTAGAGAACTTCCTTTGCACGATCATATTCAAGAAAGAAATATTCCAACTCTTTCTAACAATTCCTCTGTTGGTGTGTTAGAAACAGCAATTTGATTGCAAGCATAGAGCTTCATCAACTGCCGTACGACATCATCCACAATCTCTGTAATGATCAGAAATTATGGATACAGAATGGTGAGGATGATAATTGAGGGAGAAATCAATGAAAGTCTACTGAATTTGAAACCAGGTCCAGTCAGCCACTCACAATTTTACCGGCGCTATAAAAAAGGATCTTTTTTATTTATGTTCTGCCAAAGGAAACTTGTGACATCATGAAGAGATATACGTCCACCACATAGCCTGGCAGGCTCACTCAGAAAACCTTCTCCTTTCCCTTCTCTCCAGTAAACTTGAGGCAGAAAAGATGTTTTGCTGTAGACAAAATTCTCAAAATTGGCAATTCCGACAATGTTTCAAATGCTTCTGCTAATATATTTGGAGACGTGACAGTTTTGGTTTTGCTCTTTGACATGCCCGAAAACTAGTCCCAAAACTCAAATTTGCAAAGGATGATATGAATTTTATTTTTAGTTAAAACCTTTGTCTTTTTATATACATATCGCTAATGTTACAGCTATTGAAAAAGAAAGAGAAATTAAAATGTTATTATGGGAATACTATAATTTTGCTATGCAGAATGAAAATCTGATTTGCATATTGTTGTTTTTTGATTTTTCGAGAGAACAATTGACTTTTCTTTACTTAATATCTTTTTAATGTATGAAGCAGAATAGACGGCTATGGAATTTGTTAACCTTTGTGAATAAATTTTATTGTTTATTGGATAAGGAATATGGCTCTCTTGTTTTTATTCTTTCTGGTTGCGTCGCAATAGGTGTAATACGCAGTTGAAATAAACCGCATCGGACATTATTTCCGCCTGTTACTTAGCAGAATTTTACAACAGACACTTCAAAGATTAAGAAAAAAAGATTATGGGTCAAACAGTTGATATCTAGTGTATATATGAAAATATAATCGGATTTCTGAACATTTTTTGCTGTTTTGTCCTGAAATAGAGTCAAGATGTGTTTGAATCTTAATAACCATTTTTATGAATTCCTTGGGTCAGAATTGTATGGAAAATGTGTTCATTTGTCTCTGTGTATGTGTCTCTGTGTTGTTTATTTAAAAAGTTATGCGATTTTCGGTGTCTGTTTGATCCCACAAGGTGTAGCATATGCAAAACAAAAGTGTGAAATGCACCAAGGAAGACAACGATCAGTGTTTTATTTAAGTTTCTTGTGCATTGTAGATGCCCCCACGTCATAAATCATCCTTTTGGTTTAAAAATTTCTGAAATTTTAATTTTCGATACGCCCCAGCGTAGTTATTTGGAAGACAAATAGATACGCACAAAAGATGCAAAAGAAAATGTAGCAATCTTCAAGAAAACCAGTCCGTGTCCATTTTCAGTTTTTTTTTTGTTTTTTGTTTTTTTAAATCAATTTGAAACCAAGAGTTTTATTACAGTAACAAGTGTTGCCAAATGATGTCAAAAATGTTGTAAACAACAACGCAGGTTTTGAACAGTCGGTTCTTTTTCTTGATCTGTCATGAACTAAATAATCTCTCTGAAAAATAATCCAATTCTATTGGCTTGTGGGATCCTTATCACACTCTTCCCACTCCCGAAGTAGGAAGCCCTCCCGTATTCGATCCCACAGATGTCTCTTCTTGGCTGTGCATGACCATGTTGAACCTATGTGGTGCACTAGCTCATCACAACACCTTGTCTTCGGTCAGACCCCCACTGTATGTTGACAGTGTGGGTTATTCTTTAGTAAGGGTAGTGACGTACTCCCCACGCTTGACCTGTGCGTTGGCGAGGGGTTTCTGTCGGAGATCCTCTCTTAGCAGAGTGTGCTCTTGCACTAGGGTTCAGCACCCTTGTTTAAGATCCTGGTTTTGAATTCAGAGTTGTCCTTCAGAGACTACAGAGCCGAGTCTGCCCTGCTATTTTACCCATTGCTGGCAGGAGAAGAGATGGATTGGTGCTTTTCCCCAAGGGCATTAACACAAAGTGAATGTAATCAGGCTCAACTGGAGTTTGAACTTGGCTCGCTGATATCCTTATCCGTGCCATTAGACAACTCTCACCTCCGTAAGTGTAGCAAGTACGGCACTAGTCAAAAAAACCATGATGTCAATAGACATCTGTGGGATAAAGTGAATTATAAGGTAAATAAAATGGTCATCACTATGCGGAGATGGTCAATTCCTCTGAGCTCCGATTCAAGAGCGTTTTACGACTCTTAAGAATCTGCCGCTGTTTTCCACTGAACTGCAACTGACGGCTCCTAAAAAGGAAAAAGATGGAATTCTTGCAAGGAAAGATAAAAGCAAATGTTTTCTTTCTTTTGGTTTCCATTTTGAAGAAGGAAAAGAAAATTAATCAAAAGATCTTTTGAGAAACTGTCAACAAATGTTTCTTCAGTTTTTAAGCTAGTCTGGCTGGCTATGTATTGCATGTACAGGCCGCACCAATGGCGCTAGAAGGCTGAAAATTTGAACATTTACTCCTTATGTCTAGAGAAAACTTGTTTTTTGTGGGTTTTTTTTTTTTTTAATTAACTTAAATTTAATGGTTGGCCATTGGTCAAGAAAGAATTGATAAAATTTTGGGGTGGATTCAGGGAATATTTTTCGATTGAGAGATTTTTTTTTTTGGCCCCCATAGCTTTTTAGTGGAGGGTACAATTTACAATGTAAGTTCATGCTAAATTGGTCCCTTAGTTTGTGTCCAGCAACATTCACGCTTGTTTTTTGAAAATTCAGACTTTTTTAGTGATCACTGCCCAACAAAAGGTGAGAAGTAACTTATTCATTGGTCACCCCTTTTTCCTATTTTTTAATTGATCACCCCCAACACAACACCCCTATTGAGTGACTAACCAGACCTGTTTGATCTTTTTTGTTTCATCTCCTGTGAATAGGCCCCGGTCTAAAACACTTCTTAAAAGGTTTTCCACACGTATAAAAATCAATTTTTCCTCACATTCTTTTATAACTTGTATCGTCATCCTTCTTGAACCATTTCACAACTAACCTACTAAGGTGCTTAAGGCCTGATTTAAAATGTCCCAGTAAACTTCTAAAAGAGATCTAGGAGACATATATATCACAGTGGGTTACAGTACTTTCATCTACATCACTTTAGCAAATATCAGTTTTGTCTAAATCACTTTGGTCTAAAATCACTGTTCCAACAATATCTCCAAAAGTTGTCAATGAATTTTAATAACATTTTGTCAGATGGTGGGCCATTGGCTAGGGATAGGGGTGGATCCATAGATTTTTAACGTTTTGGCCGATCCATTCTTCAGCCTTCTTCAGGTGTAATATCCGAATGTGATGGGGTAAACAGAAATTTTTATTTTCAAAGGAAGTAACCCTTATAACATGGGATTCAGGTGTTTCTTTATCCTTGTCTTATTGGGTTTGGGCCTGTTGAGCAGCAGAAGCCACATTGGGTTGAACTCTGCACTTGTCTATAAAAGTATACTAAAAATATATGTAAATAAGTTATAGAAAGTTTTCAGTTCAGATATTGTACTACCACTGAGCAAATGTCCTGCAATAATCTTTTATACAAGATTTCTTCTAAACACTCTTAAGGATAAAATTATTTTCCTCTATTTTAAATTTAACTCTTAAATTCATAAAAAAAAATTGATTTCATTATCAAGGGAAATAACTTGAGTCCATGTCTACATATGAAAAGGTATGCTAGGACTGATTAAGCATACCTTTTCATATATCGACAAGGACTATATAAGACCTATGTCCGTCCACACCTCAAGTACTGTGCACAGGCCTGGTCTTGGAGAGGGATAAAAATCTTTTCTAAAAGTCCAGAGACGAGCAACTAAGTTAGTACCGGAATTAAAAAGTATGAGTTATGAGGATAGGCTAAAAGTGTTAGGGTTAACATCGTTAGAAAATAGGAAGGACTGGGGAGACTTAATAGAAATGTTTAAGATTATGTGTTGTTTAGAAGTAGTAAACCCCAATGTATGTTTTACTAGAAGGGGGTACAAGGGACTGAGAGGCCACACATATATGGTAGAAGCAATAGTGGTGGGACTTTATCAACAGATGTAAATGATTTTAAAAACAATTATGATGTTTATTACACCACCGCAAAGGTTTAAGGCCCTAGATAGACATTGTGTAAATATGATTGTTATGATATGTGCTTGTATATACAAATTGTATACTTTTTTTTTCACACTAAAATAAAATGTTTTTATCTGAAATTATCCCCTTTTGACCAACAGGTGAATTTTTTCTCTATTCAATTCACACAAGAGTTCCATTATTTTTAATTCTATTCATTCCTCTGCCAATACTAGTGGTTACAAAGGGTCCATGAATTTGAGAGTTAAGATTTCTTTTACAGTGTGAACCAAGAGTAGGTTCTTTTGATTTGTTTTTTTTCTTTTTTTTTCTTCTTTTTTTAAAAATGTTTTCTCGAAGCCTAAATTGGTTTATTTATTAGTCGATAAAGAATTCTATTTCTCTTGACGCCATAAAAATGGTTCAGTGTTGATATCTTAAAGGAAATCAATGAAAACAAAGACCTTTCGTAAGTGTTGAAGAAACGGCTACAAAAAACTGTGTGAGCCATGATGGGAGGGAGGGGGACAGTTTGAAAAGTTAGCTGATTAAATTAAGTAGTTTTTCTTCTCTAATTGTGCTGATCGGGGAAAGTATTTGCAATTGTTTTTTGTTTATCAATAAAATATACAGATTTCCCCTGCTTTCCAAAATGTAGAGTTTTCCTATTTATCGATACCAGTGCTCGCCAACCTTTTCATACCTACCGCCCACTTTTGCTACTTTTGTGAGGGTTAAATTTCTGTACCGCCCACTCATATTTAAATTGCCGAAAAAAAAAAAAGTAACTAACATTCCGAAGGAAATTATGAATCACAGCCACTTAATATCTGCTTCTTCTTTTTACCTTGTAAATTAATCAGTGGTGGTAGACAGTGATCACTAAAAAGTTCAAATTTTCAAAAAACAAGTGAGAATGCTGCTGGACACAAACTAAGGGAGCAATTTGAAGTAAATTGAACCCCCCATTAAAAACCTGGGGGGGATTTTCAAAACACAAAAAAAAAACATTTTCCCTGCTCATTGAATAGAGAGTATGTGCGTGCGTGTGCAAAATTTCAAGTTTCTACTATGAACGGTTAGGGCTGGGCGAAGTCTGGATACATAGATAAATGCATATATATATGTCAGAAGACATGAATAACCTAAACCCAGCGATAAATCAGTGTTGTGGGTAGTGGTGATTAATAGTTACATCCCAGCATAAAACAATAACATTAATTGAAATTACAGTAAAATATCACAAAATATTTAAAGGGGGATGACTCTTTGACGTCTTAAATCCAGTTAGCCATTATTTTAGATGGCTAAAAGTGTCTGTTTATCAAAAATGGCTAGATTTCATTTCCAGGTAACTGGGCAACAGTAAACGCTCCAAAAACTAATCGGCTGTATCGCCCAGGTTGGTGACTACTGATCTATACAATCCTACTCCTCATCCTCTTCCTCTTCCTCCTCCTCTTCCTCTTTAGAAACCGTCAACCAAAACTGTCAACATCAACA
>VCCN01001112.1:4640711-4651045 GCA_006491835.1 Architeuthis dux
TACTACATCAAAACCCACACTAATCAAAACCGGACTATTCAAAGTATTCCTGTATTGTATACTAGGATTTTTTTTTCTCAAGGTTTTTCTTGTCGTTATATTTAGTTGTTGTCTGTTTTTCAGTGCCACATTTGGCTTACACCTTTTTGATTGGTGCACGACAAGCCCTTTGATTCTTTTAATCTTTAATTCTATTAATCTTTGATTCTTTTAATCTTTGATTCTTTTAATCTTTGAAAAAGTTGGGTTTTTTTCACCAAATCAAACGTTAAATCTTTCCGTTTTCAGTTTTGTTTTTATTTCTCTTTTTTTTTTTGTTGCTCAAGATTTTGATCAATAATTTAATGATCATCTGTACTGCCTTCCTTTCAAGGAATCCACCAAATGAAGAAATATTAACTAGCATTCCAAGGGAAATTATGAATCACTGCCACCCACAAATGCTGTGTTGGAGGTCACCAATTAAAAAGTGGGAAAAAGGGGTGATCAATGAATAAGTTACTTCTCTCACCTTTTTGTTGGGCTATCACTAAAAAAGGTCTGTATTTTCAAAAAAAGAAGCGGGCACATGGTAGTGTGAAGTCCAGATAGATAGATACATATAAATATCAGAACACATGAATAACCTAAACCCAGCAATAAACAAGTGTGGTGGGTAGCTGGGATTAAAAACTCCTTATTATGTCTAGAAAAAAAAGCTTTTTTTTAAAATTCCCCTCCAAAATAGATTTTTAGTGGCAGATTCATAAGTTTATGCTAAAATGATCCCTTAGTTTGTGTCCCACTTGTTTTTTTTGAAAATTCAGACTCTTTAGTGATCAGTGCACAACAAAAGATGAGAAGTAACTCATTCATTGATCACTCCTTTTTCCAATTTTTTAATTGATCACTCCCAACACAACATGCTGCCAAAAGACGTTGGTCGCATGACGGTTTCTATTGAGTGACTAACCAGACCTGTTTTTTTGTTCTGTTTACTCCTGTAGACCCCTTGTGGAGCATAGGGCCACTTTGCCGCTTCAGTACCAAGTATTTTTTATGAGATGGAGTTGCTAACCCAGTGCGCAATGTTTTTTTTAACCTTTTCTTAGAACCCTTTAAGGCAGTTCATCTGACTGCCCTGCTATTTACTCGGGGTTGGGTGGATTCATGCTTTTTCCAAGGGAATTAGTGCAAAGTGAACGCAAGCAACTTTGGTTGAAACTTGAACTCAGTTCACGATTCCATTTCTCGTGCATGTAACCATTAGGCCACTCCACTTGGAAATCTTGGTACTTCCTTAAAAATGGTGACACAAATTGAAGACAATATTCATCTCAGCCGATTGGATTTTCTGCTTGAGTGACTCAAACTCTGGAACCTCGGGACCGAGGGTGTCACGAGTTTAGGAATTCACAAGTTTTGGGTGTAGCATAGGCCTAATTTCAGTACTACAGGCAGTGTTGCCAACTCAAAAAATATTTTTGCGCTAGTTTAACTGCCCAAAAGCGACTTTTGTCTCATAAAACATTTCATTTGTCTCATGGAACATTTCATTTGTCTCATGAAACATTCCATCTGTTTCATAGACCGTTTCATTTGTTGCATGAAACATTTCGTTTGTCTCATGAAACATTTCATCTGTTTCGTAAAACATTTCATCTACCATCACCCCTTCTCCCTTCCTACTCTATTAAGCTACCTAACTTTCTTTTCTCCCCCTCTCTCTACCCTCTTATTAAACTACCAAACCCTTTTCTCCCCTCTCCTTTCTTACCGTGCATGTCACACTTATAGTATCAGTAGCAATCATCAGCCTAGTCTGTGGTTGTACACTTATGGTTACTGTTAGCCAACCAACAGGTCCTGGCCTTGTTTCAATAATGACTTGTAGAGAGAGTTAAAATAATCTGAAAAATCTTTATGGAAATGTAAAAAGAAATTTGCACAAAAAACCAATTAAAATAGCTTGAAATTCTGAAGGGAGTTCATAAAAGTCGGTTTGTTATTTTATCTGCAATGTTTCAGCTGTTTCGTTGATAACAGGAGAATAAAAACAATTGGAATGTGAAAAACAATTGGGACTTGTCAGCCAAATAAGCTGTATTATATAACATGTTACAAAATGTCAACATCAACATAGGTTTTTCAGTGGGTCTGGCTGGTTATCTAACTATCTCGCATACAGGCAGTACCAATGGAGCTATAGGGCTGAAAATTAAAACTTCACTCCTTATGTCGAAAAAACGTTAAATTTTTAAATTTATTTTTTTGAAATTCCTGCTTCAAAATAGTTTTTTAATGCAGTGTTCAATTTACAATGTTCATACTTGTTTTTATGAAAATTTGGACTTTTTAGTGATCACTGCCCAACAAAAGCGAGAGAAGTAACTGATCACCCCTTTTTCCAATTTTTTAACCCCCCCCCCCCCTAGCGATTCTGCTGTAGTAACTATTATTATTTATTATTCAAAGAGTTTTTTTTTTATTTGCAATTTTTGTTCAAGTAATGTTTCGGACGATCCATTCTACAGCCTTCTTCAGGTGTACTATCCTTATGTAAGGTAGTTTAAGTAAAAAAAAAAAGCACAATTTTCAGGGAGAACCTTTGTGCCAGAGAGGTTTAAGCAAATTTCCCATATTATAAGGATTATCATCATCATTGAGAATGAATATCTTTTCTTGCGCTGAAATGTTTCTCACTTCTATTTTTTTGTCAAACAAGGGACGTCTTTCTGCAGAAAGATGAATACAAGTAATTTGGGTGTTGAATCGAGCCAATTGACTGCTAATCTTTACAGGCTGTTCATTCTGTAAAGTCCCCTTCCTTCCCACAGGGAAAACGAGGAGGATAAAATAAAATTGAAGAATAAACTTCCTATCCGTTCTTCTGTTAACAGAACTTTATTTCAACCATTTTGCCAGAAAAATATTTTAAAGGTATAAATCAGTGGTATTCAAACTTTGTTCCATGGAACCCCAGTGTTCCTTGTGACTTTTCCAGGGGTTCCGCAAAACAAAGTGACATTTTCACAATATACTTAATAATTCTTCATTACATAAACGGTTCCTTCACAGCTTTTACACGTCTTTATTTTATTTCTTTAACACAAACAATATTTTTTATGTAAGAAAAAATTAACATTTTGCCTTTCTAATTAAAAACATCTTGGTTATTTATGTGACGCTGTTCAGTCAATAGTTGTTCATTTGTCTATATTTCCTCAGTAAGCTTCATTCTTACTTTTAAATTGGAGTTTGTATTTTCTATTTGGGTTTATACACATCCAGATAATTCCATAAACAATCCAAAATCCAGTAGTTACATACATATAGAAGAAGTAGAAGGAAAAGATTTTTTTTAAGGGGGTTCCCTAGAAAATTTAATTATTGAAAACCCTAAGTAGTTAATTTATACCAGTGGTCTTCAAACTTTAAGCAGAAAAGTTTAACAATTTGTATATGCTAATTAAAAATTTAAACCATATTGTGATTAATCAAAATTCAAACACCCTTTATGTTCGTTATGACATAAGGGACATAACTCTGTTTTAATTTAAATTAGTTCCAATGAGTTCTCTAGTTTGTCTGCCAGTATATATAGATTAAGATTGATATTGTTTCCTCGAATCTGCCGTTACGAAATCAATCTCATTTTGCAAATGTTACCCAAAAATGTATTCTTTTATATTTCCATGATATAATTATAAAAGAAATCCTGTTATTTAGTTTTGTATGATGTCTTTTCTACAAATTACTCTACACTTAATAAAAATATTCCTTATTTTCCAAAATATCCCTCTTATGTTTCCCTGTTGTTTTTTCCATCAATTTCTTACATTTTGTAATAAGCTAGATGTAATAAAAAAAAAAGAACATAAAGTTGTCTATGGCTAAATACTGTTTGTGAAAAATAAATTTCCAGCTTGCTGAAATTTTGGTCATGTGACATGTATGTCATTGAATGACACCGGCAGTTTTCTATCCCAGTATTAATTAATGGGTCTGTGGGTAGTAAGGTAACATTTGACAATGGTATGAACAAGATTTTTGTATGTTTCATGTATAAAACTATTTACCATATATGGCTGACATTTAATTTAAAAAAATATTTTTTAAACTATCAAAATAGTACATGGAGTCCAATGTGCTGGTATTACAACTAGGGAGCCGTCTACCAAAGCTATATATATATGTATATATATATTAAAAATAACTATGCAAATATTACACTGCGTCCAATGCACTGGTATTATGATTAGGGGGCTGTCCACCAAAGCTCTATATGGACAGTTATGGGGGTTTGGATGTGTTGCAATGAGTCGTAGTCCTCCAAATATCCTTGTAAACCATTCCTCTTATAGTACGGCATATACAGTATTTCTCTTTCTAGCTTATGAGAATTATTTTTCCAGAAGCAAAATTAAACCGCAGAACTTGCTGTTTCTGCTCCACTGCTCTAACCAGTAAGCTCTCTCCTTGGCCTTATTTATTTTCTAAAAACATGAAAAAAAAATGTCTGTATGTGAAGCTAAAGCATCAGATTAAAATGGAAGAAATTTTTCTTAAATTCCAAGGGAGATAATTTCGTGTCCTTCATGGTTGATAATGTGAGTGTCATTGGCTGAAGAAAACAATTCCTACTTTTCTCCTTAAACTTTGCCATAACATATAACCTCGTTTAACAAGATTACAAATTGTCACTTGGTGTCTGTTTGAATGACTCATTTCTACGCATCCAATTTCTGTGAGAGTAAAGAGATCAAAACCAGGTGTGACCGGTACTACCAGACCATTTATCTGGCAAGCTTGGGACCAAAGGTGACCTGGATTTCTGGATTTTCCGGTTTTCTGAACCAAGGCTTAATATGTTGAAATAAAGAAGAGACTGCATTCCTCTGCCAATGCCATTGTCACTAACATTGAATGGAAATCCATTCTTGCATAGCAATGATGCGGGGGAGGTAACTGTAAAAAGAAAACATACTGGATCTGCCCGCAAATTCTTCCCTAGCCCACAGCCCACCCTTCTACAAAATTTCCTTGAAATTCATTGAGAACTTTTAGGGATATTGTATGGACAAATATGAGTGAATACATAAGTTGTTATTTTTTTTCATACATTTATCTCTCAATCGAAAAAAAAAATCCTGTATCACCCCGAAATATTTAACCAATTCTTCCTTTGGCCTACCCTTCCGGGAAATTTCATTTGAATTAATTGAGACCTTTTGGAGATATTGTGTGGACAGACACAGACACAAGTCAATACATATACCTCTTCCAACTTCGTTGACAGAGGTAAATAAATAATAAGTAAAAATAAAAACATACATACAAGCTTGGCTATTGCAGGGTCAAACTCTACTCCAACTTCTATTCCGACTAAAGATGATTACTGTATTGTTTTGTATTGTATATATAATAAATTAAAAAGATTTTTTTTTCTATATTTATTAGAATGAAATAAGCCTGTGTGTATGTGTATGATAAATTTTCATTAATTTCCAAGACTTGTTAATTTAGCTCAGTCAGTAAGAGACCTGACTACTGATCATGAGTTCAAATCATGGTAGGGGAAAGGGGATTTTACATATCGGTTTACACCCTAAATTTTGGTGAGGATTGTTCTTGTTGTTCTTGTTACGGTAGGAAAACTAAGTCAACTCCTGGAATTTGACAATTATCAAGTTGACAAGCGGCCATTTGAATAAAGTTCTATTTTTCTTACAGCCTCTTTTTCATGCACTGATAACTTGATTCATTTATGCCTGTAATATCTTTGTGAGTGAAATTATTAAACTTTTATGTTTTTGGCTATTTAAAAATATTTTACATTCTTTATTTTATTCTTATTTCAGGTTTTAATTGATGTTTCATAATTAAAAAGGTAAATATATTCTTTATTTAAATACCTTTTGTGCTGTAGCATTTTTCATGTGATTCAAATATTTGAGTTAATATTATTTAAATTTATTTAAATTGAATTTTTAAGAAGGGACTTAAAAATGAACAGAAAATACTTCTCATAAATTTGTATTACAATTGTTTTTCCACTAGTTTAATTTGAGTTTTGGTTTTTTTTTCAATCATTGTTTCATATTTTCCCCTTAAATAAAAGGTAGAATTTTTCTGTTTAATCAGTTATAGTCACTGTTTTTATTGAATTTTTATACTCCTCAAGCACGGGTCCGGGGGAAGGGGGGTCTAGGTGATCTGCACCCACCGCCCTCCTGCTCCGGCAAAGCATGATTAAAAATTCTTTTAAATATCTAGATAAATAAATTTTATAAATAAAATAAAAAATAATCCCAAATAATCATAAATTAAACTTAGAATATTAGATGAAAAACAAAATAAATAATTTTTGATAAGATGTCCTACATCTTATTCTTTATAAATTTTTTATTCATTAATACTGTGGTAAATTTCTTTAATTTTTTTTTACTTTACTCTTTTGTCGATTCTTGTGCTAAAAAGCTATAAATCAAAGTGAAAAATGCTGAATCACATATTACTTTCTTGTTTTTGATGTTTCACATTTGTTTTCTTTTTCACATATTTATTTGTAAAAAAATATATTTTTCTATTTGCGCCCTGCTCAAAATTCTTGCTCATTAAATACAGTATTTTGTACTCAAAACAGAATGAGATGAAAGCCAGTCAATCTTAGGAATATGTTTATAGTCAATCAGAAAATATTCTTTGTCTGAATTTTTGAGATGAGGGTTCATCAATATGCATAGATATCTTTCGGACTGTTGTCTGAATTTTGGTGGGGGAACAATGTCCTCATTCCACTGTCTATTTTTGGAATGAGGACATTGTTCCCCTACACCTTGTCCCAAAATTCCAAACCCGCCTCATTTACGACACCCACCTGATGAAGGCTGTAGGGTACAATGGCCGAAACGTGTTCAAAAGATAAACCAAGATGAGGACATCCGTCCGAAAAGATCTATACATACAGAAAATATTTAACAAGAAAGAAATGGTTGTCCTTCTAATCCATGTTGCTATTGTAATATTTCAGCAGTGTTAACACTGAAATGTTTCTGTTTCATCTTTCCTGGTCATTAACTGCGAATGACGGAAATTTCAGTCATCGCAGTGTTCTGTGGCTAACTGAATAGAATTTCCGTTTTTTATTGGGATTGATGGCAACTCAGTTCTATCTGTGAGCCAGGGCTTTTATCTTGCAATGGAAAAGGACTTTTATCTTCTAAGGCAGTGGTTCCCAAACCTTTTCAAATCATGCCACCCTTAGTGTATGAGGATTTTTTTCACGGTGCCCTCAGTAAAAAAATACTGAAAAATTGCATTTACATTGATATGGTTAGACTAGTTAGGTAAAAAAAATTATGAATAACTTTTTTAAATTTATAAAAAAAGTTATATATCCGTTTCCTCTTTTAACAATCATAATTACTAGTGGGAAGAAATTATCAAAATTTTCAAATATCCTGCAGGGGCGCCTTGGAGCTAACTGAGGTCCCAGGGGCGCCGCGGCTCACATTTTGGGAAACCCTGTTCTAATGGATAACTATTTTCGCCACCTGCTGCAGTTAATGGGTTAATCAACTTATCTCAAATCCCGTCTTATAAAATAACTTTCTCTCTCTCTCCGAATGTCGTGTAAATTGAATTGTTAAATCAATTGATGTTAATTTTTCAAGGGAAACCACTCTTCAAGAAGGGCACATAACTCTTGTTATGAATTAATTTTCTTCATAAAATCTCACTGTGATAGACCCTGAGGTGGTAGTGTTTTTTGTTTGTTTTTAGGGGGAATTGAGAAACATCTTATATTTTCTTGCTTCTTCGGATATTTTCAAGGGTTGTAAATGATCTGCTGCTCAATTTTTAACTGAATTTTTAATACACATTTTTTTTATTAATTAAAAATCATTTAATTTTGTCAGGGACTAATAAATATTTTTATTATCAAATATTTCTGAGTCCACATCATACCAAGAACCTTTTTAAAATAAAAATTTTTATAAAAAAAAAAAAATTTAAAAAAAAAAAAAAAATAACAATTAAAAAGTTTGAAAAGGGGGTGATCCATGAATAAGTTACTTCTCTCTCTCCTTTTGTTGGGCTGTGATCACTAAAAAAGGTCTGAATTTTCAAAAAACAAGCGGGTATAAACTAGTGACCAATTTAGCATAAACTTACATTGCATGTTGAACCCTCCTATAAAACCTATTTGCTGGGGGGGGTGTAAAAAAACAAAAACATTTTGCCTACTCATTGAGGGGAGTGTGTGTACAAAAGGTTTTCTCCGTTATCCAAAAATAGCACGTTCTTATGAAAACCTTTCATAAGCCAAAATGGTGTAAAGCGAAGAAGCAATTGCTATTTAATATTGATTTATTTAGGAAAAATCTTTGAGAGTTCCCAGCCCCAAAAATGATGATGGTATGTTAGGCTGAGTTGTCAAAGATCGGTATGGCAGGAGGTACAGGAGACCTGGGTCTAGGAGAGAGAGGAAGAGGGTGTGTGCTGCCTCTATAATGGCTTGCTGCAAAATAAATGCTTAATGCTATTTTCACTTTTCGCCCCTTTTTCATAAAAACGAAAATAGCAAAAAAGCAAACATGGTATGAGGGTGCACAAAATTTCCTCTGGTCTATAATGCCTGTTAATTAATAATTACGCCCTACCCTATGATCGCAACTACCCCACCCCCACCCCACCCCACTGGGTGCTGTCTTTATTTAAAATGTTAGCCTAGCTTTTCTCTGCATCTGGCTGTCTTGATTCTCTCACAAGTTTTGTGCTTTTATTACAAAAACTAGAGCAGTGTTTGGAAGGGTCCGGACTGCGTGGAGCAGCCTGACATAATTGTTATGTAAAATAATTTGCCGTCCGTCATACAAAACTACGGTTTCGGTTACTTCTCTTCAGTGTTGGAAATTTAGATATTTTATGTCTAAATTTAGATAATTCTAAAGAGCCGAAGTCAAGAGAGATAATTCGTAGAAACTATGAAGGAAGGATCTATAATCCTTAATTTTTTATTTAATTTTATTATATTTCTTAAAAACCACTCATCCCAAAATTTCAAACTCTACATCGCACTGCCTTATGTGCTGACTAATACATCTGGTGAAATTTCAACTTCATACAATGAGCAGTTGTCAAGTAAATGCAGTGGACACACACACATATATTTCATCAATTGTAGTTAGATATATTTTTGCGAAATACATTTTAAAATAAAATCTATTAAGTTTTCTTTTTTGTAAAAATTAAAGAATAACAGCTCTGGTTAGTCACTCAATAGAAACCATCACGTAACCAATGTCCTTTGGCTGTATGCTGTGTTGGGTGATCAATAAAAAGAAAAATTGAAAAGGGGTGATCAATGAATAAGTTACTTCTCTCGCCTTTTGTTGGGCAATGTTGTTGATCACCCTCGGTACGACATGCTGCCAAAAGACATCGGTCACGTGAAGGTTTCTATTGATTGACCAACCAGACCTGTTGTGTATATTTTTGTATTTGAATTATGGGACAGAATCCTTCATCAGAAAAGCAGTTTTTCAAATTTTATATACAACTTTGTGTGAGTTGAATGGTATGCGCAGACGCTGTTCTTGCTGTCCAAGTCGTGATCAGTAGTTGGTATTTGATGATAGAATTGGTGTGTATAAAAGATACATGAGGGAAAGCCTAACAAGGATGGGGATATTAGTTCAAACTAGTATTCCAAGGGAAATTATGAATCACCACCACCCGTATATGCTTCTTTTTTACTTCGTAAATTAAACTGGTGGTGGGCAGTGATCACTAAAAAGTCCAAATTTTCAAAAAACAAGCATGAATGCTGTCAGACACAAACTAAGATATCAATTTAGCATAAACTTACATTGTAAATTGAATAGGTTTTTAGTGGGGGGCACTACAAATCTATTTTGGGCGGGGTGATTTTCTAAAAACAAAAAACAAACATTTTCCCTATTCCTTGAGGGGAGTGTGTGTGCGCATAAAATTTCAAGTTTCTACAATGAACAGTTAGGGCTGGGCAAAGTCTGGATACATACATATAAATGTCAGAACACATGAATAACCTAAACCCAGCAATAAATCAGTGTTGTGGGTAGGAGTGATTAATAATCTGTGGAATATTTGTGAATAAACATCAAAATCCTGACAAAATCAATTTCTTGCTGGAGTACCTACATGCATGTTTAATTATTTACTAACATAGTACCCATCAAAAATGACAGGATTATTTACGTTTGGATTGGCATTTCTGCCAAGGATCAGAGTATCTCTGCACTTTGCTTACAATCAAAGTGTTGTATCTCTGCACTTTGCTTACAATCAAAGTGTCACATCTCTGCACT
>VCCN01001112.1:4655992-4669950 GCA_006491835.1 Architeuthis dux
AACTTGAAAACTGAAAGAAACCTATGTTGACAGTTTCTAATCCAAGAATAATTTTTTGTGTGTAACACTTTTCAATAATATGCACAGATACTACACTCCAGTCCTAGGCAGAAGTGCACAGATACTCGGATCCTAGAGACAAGTGCCGATCCATGCGTAAATATACCCACCATTCTCAACAAGTACTACGCTAGTAATCTTTATTAGATAATCCTAGATAATGTTCTTAGTAATTTGATAATGGACTGAACCATTGCGGCTGGCGGACCGTCCTTCCACCTGCGTGTTGTTAATAGGGATGATTATGTCTGCGGTTGCTGACCAGGCTGATGTGTGAACAGTACCAGTGCTGGCAGTCTGGGCAGCTGGAATCGTATCTGGTTTGTGGCTGGTCTGTAGCCTCATCGTAACGCGCACGCAGGTGTTGCTTCTTTTCCTCAATCCAGTGTCTATGATAGGCGCAGCAAAGAAAGACCTACCACAGAGTATAGTACCACCGAGTGTTGCAGGCCCGATGTTACTCTTTTGTTTCTTTTATTTAATCCAGTGTTTCTTAAAGTGCTCCAGGAGGCTGTGTCAGTTCTATTCATTGCCTTGGCCTCCAAGCAGGGCCTGATTTATGAGGGGGCAAAAGGGGCAATTGCCCCAGGCCCACTCTATACAAAAATATAATTAAAAAACTGAGTTCGCTATTGTTATCTATGGAAACTAAAGAGTACATATCATCATATCTATGTCCTTTGTAATTTGTCTTACCTAAAACTCTAGTTGGGGTTTTGCTGGCATGTGTTTACATGTATACGTGTATTTGCTTCAGATATATAACTCATTTAACCTTTCTATGTATGTATAACTTGAGTTCCAGACTTTGATGTGTACATTTTGTGATTTGCCATCAGCTGCCTCCTCACATTCTCCTTAATCTTGTCCATGGTCTAAAATCTCTTGAGAGAAGCCAGAAGTTGCAGGGGGCCAAATCTGGGCTGTAGGGGTGGGGGCTGACAGACCTGGGTGATGCAAACTTGGAACCATTAGTTCTATGGTTTGTCTACATAATATTAAAGACTGTATCCTGCACAAGATGGGAAGAATGATTTGCTCAGTCATTGTGATGGTCACACAGTACATGGGCTCACTCAATGTCTCACTGACAACTGAATAACTCTATGGGAGAGCGCCTGTTCATGCATACATAGTAAGGTCTCCTCTGATTGTTTGCCAAGTTACATCAAGGCACTCCCAGGACAAACAGATGGGAACACACACACACACACACACATGCATAAAAATAATTAGAAACTGTCACCCAAAACTGTCACCAAAAGTTTCTTCAGTTTTTAAGTTGGTCTGGCTATGTATCACGCATACAGGCTGCACCTATGGAACTAGAGGGCTGAAAATTTAAAGAATAACTCCTTATTATGTCTAGAAAAAACTTTTCTTTTGATTTTTTTTCAAAATTACCCTCTAAATAGGTTTTAAGTGGGGGGGGGTTCAATTAGTAATGTAAGTTCATGCTAAATTGGTCCCTTATCTGGCAGCATTCATGCTTGATTTGGGAAAATTCAGACTTTTTTTTTTAGGTGTGTGAAGTAACTTATTTAGTGATCACTTCCTTTTTTTCCAATTTTTTAAATTATTACCCCCCAACATGGCATGTTTCCAAAAGACATTGAGTCAGTCTGCCTGCCTGGAAAATCGTCATGAGTCTTGGTATCCTGTCATGTCATCCCTCGTTCTCACTCAAATATTTGGAGGGCCTTTTGACTAGGATCAAAGTGTAGTATCTGTTCTACAAAACCATCATGGCCTTGAAGTTCAGAGAACCACGGCCCTTCAGAGGTCCTTGTGGCATGCTCGGGTATCGTTCTGGGAGAAGTTGCACAGGATATCTTGACCAGCTTTTGGCACCCCCCCCTTTATCCCGGTCCTCGTGGTATTTGTCTCAGTGACAGAGATTTGGGATTCTTCCCCCTCAAGTCTCTAGTCATGGGGTCATGAGATCCGCCCTCCCCATCCCCCCTACTGAATTCGGCACTAAATGACCCACCAAGGGTCGATGTGCCGTTAAACAAATCAATCAATCAAATATTTGGAAGAGCAAAAAGAAAAAAAAGAAAAGGTTGACATGTCAAAACTTCCTGCGGAGGCCAACACCTGCCTGGGTCCGATTTTCCCACGCCCCCAGATAAAATTGACCTCCAATCATCCGTACAAAAAACATTCATTCATTATTTCATATTTTTATGATTTGTTCTCCAGTTTGTGTTTCATTTTGGAGATTAACACGTCTGAAGAAGAAGAAAAAAAAACATGTGTTTATCACTTTTTTCAAAGAAGCCTTTGTGTGCGTGTGGATCTGGGAGGGTGGATGAGATTGCAGCCGTATTTCCCAGGACGCCTGTGAATTCGGTGGAAGAAACACAGATCTTATCCATTCTCACAATCCTTGCAGTTGTTCTCAGATTACGGATTGAAACACTAAATCTCTTTAGTTTTACCTTCAGATCAGTGTACAGACAAAACCTTCTTTTCTGAAAATCTTTTACCTCCTAACAACAAAGTTGGAAGAGGTGAATGTATTCATTCGTGTCTGTCTGTCTGTCAGTCTGTTTGTCCATGCAATATCTCCAAAAGTTCTCAATGAATTTCAATGACATTTTATGAAAGGGTTGGCCATAGGCTAAGGGGAAATTGAGTACATTTTCAGATGGATCTAGGAATTTTTTCTATTGCAAGATATTTGCTCATATATTTATATGCATTCACTCATGTTTGTCCAAACAATATCTCCAAAAGTTCTCAATGAATTTCAATGTTATTTTGTGCAAGGCTGGGATATGGGCTAAGTAAGAATTAAATTTTGGGGTGGATCCAGGAATTTTTTTTGATTGAGATAATTTTTCATATATTAAGAGAATAACCCAATATATGGGAAATCAAAAATTACAGTTTCCTCCCCTACATCATAAATATTAAAACTGTCAACATAGGTTTCTTTCAGTTTTCAAATTGGTCAGGCCACACCAATGGAGCTAGAGGGCTGAACATTTCAGCATTTACTCTATTATGTCTAGAAAAACATTTTTTGGGGTTTTTGGGGAGAAAATTCACTCCCTAAATAGGTTTTTAGTGAGGGGTTCATTGTGCAATGTAAGTTTATGCTAAATTGATCACTAGTTTATGTCTGCTTTTTTAAAAAATTTTTATTTTGAAAATTCGGACTGTTTTAGTGATCACTACTCAACTAAAGGCAAGAGAAGTAACTTATTCATTGATCACCGCAAAAGACAGTGATTAGATGACGGTTTCTATTGAGTGACTAACCAGACCAGATTATATATGAACTGATTTTCATTCAGTTTTTAGTTAATGTATAGCGTTAGCAAGAGTATGCGCTGCCTGAGTGCTTTTTAGCTTTTCACTGTGTTACAGGCTGCATTTTCAGTGCCAGATATAATAGAGTTAGGAAGGAGCTTTGAAGAGAGAAGCCCATCATAAGGGCTTATCAAAATGGGATAGGGATGTGACCGCATGGCAATGTGCCAGTGGTTACAAGTTAATAACATGGTGTTGATTAGCTCAATTTTCTCATTTTGTAAACAGCCAAGAATCTTCCTTGCCTCTTTCACTGACGGCTTCGTCTTGTGGATGATTCTAAACCCTGAGATTTGCTGATGAGTCAGAGCCGCGGACGTGGAACATGGTGATGAATTGGTTGCATTCATTGACCAATCAGCTTTCAGATTGTGACTTCAACCCTTGGAAAAAATGACTGTCCGTCCGTCCCTGTGCCCCACCCCACCCCAAGTGTCCATGTCCAAACAGAAATTGGTCATTCCTGGAGAAATATTTTAATTTCTATAACTGAGGCAGTGCACGTTTGGAAGGCGCTGGTCTTTATGGTGTGTGGGGCAGCCTGCCATAATTGTCATGTAAAATAATTTTCCGTCAGTCATATGAAACTACTGCTTTGAAGTATTTCATTTACTTTTTTTCAGTGTTGATATATTTTATATTTGAATTTAGTTAATTCTAAAAAGCAGAAGTCAAGGGAGATAATTTATAGAAACTATGAAAGATCTATAATCTATTTTTATTAGATTTCTCAAGAATGCTGATTCCAAAACTTTGAACTCAACACTGCAATAGCGATTGTCAACTTTGTACAATGGCCAGTTGTCTATTAATCGCGGTGCATACACAGACAGATTTCTTCACTTGTAGTTAGATTATGTGCTGAAATTGCAGAGAAAAAGATGTTTAGACTATACACTCATCTTAACCATTTATGGATCACCTGAGGACCTGTCAGCCAAATGCAAATATTGTAGCCACAAAGACAACATAATCAGTACCAATGTGGTCTGCAAGCTTTGCAAAGTACACTTGTGCTTGAACAAAGACAGAAACTGTTTTGAGGCATACCACACCCCATTAAATTAGCCTGTTTTTGGCCTGCACAATAACATTTTAAAATCAACCCGGAGATGTTATTGTTTTTGCCAGTATCAATTTGTTGTATCTATTCATTATATTGAATGTTATTCTTTAATTCTATGTTTTATTTAACTGTTACTTTAAATTTTAATTTTTTTATATTTTCCATTTTTTGTCGAGGCACCATATATGATCACTTCATCAGAGAGGGTTTTGCCCACATAAACAAAAGATTTCAGAAAACTTGCAACTGAAAATATCTTGTAATTAGGTCTTTACATACAAAAAGGTTGTTTTGATATCTAAAATATTTTAGAGATGCCCTATAAAGGGTTAAGGTGAAACTAAACTTGTTCAGTGTTTCTGTCAGTGACTCTTTTGGGAGAGGGACGTTTTAGATGACTTTATAAATTAAAATTGTGATGTACCAATCTTCCAAGTAGGGAGGGCCAGGCTTTTACCTGGACTAACACTGATCACTTGCACAAGATTAGCTCGAGTGGTGAGGGCCTGCCTGCCTCAAAAGATTATTCAAAATCCTGGCTTTTACCCGGGCTCCAACACTGATCACTGATGCTGATAGGAAATGCAACTGTCTCAGCCACCAAACATCAAAAAGGGTCACTTGTTTGTACCAGAAAGAATTGTTGTCAAACTCTAGTCCAAGTTGACTTTGTTTTTCCCCTCGTAACAACAAGAACAAGAACAATCCTCACCAAATTCAGGGGAGGTTATGTTAAACAAATATATAAACAGATACAAACAGATATATAAAATTAACATTTCCCTCCTGTGATTTGTAATCACGACCAAGTGATTGCTTGGCGGCTCTCTTACCAACTGAGCCAAACTGACAAGTCTTATGTATTTACGAATTTGTTTACTATATATATACAATACAAAGGTTGCAGTAATCATCTTCAGTTGGAATAGAAGTTGGAGTGGAGTTTGACTCTGCAGCAGCCAGGCTTGTTTGTTGGTGTAAATATTTTATGTAGATAGAATTTCTGATGTTGCAGATAAGTTTGAATCCGATGCAGGTTTTGGAACTTTTACCAATTCCAGATTCTCTGCACCATTTAATCAGACTCCGATTCAGTTACTCCGGTGTCACACGACACAGGAAGCAATGAATTTGTTTCCATTTCTTGAACGATCCATGGAGACTCATTTATTGTTTGTAGCAATTCTGGTTTTCTACGAGGCTGGGATGCTAGCCCGATGCCCAAGATGGACTGCCTTACAGGGCTAAAAGGGCTCCAACTGCCCTGCTATTTACCTGTAGGAGGGAGAAGTGGATTCATGCCTTTCCCAAAGACATTAGTGCAAAGTAAACACAAACTGTTCCAGACAGAGTTTGAACTTGGTTTGCAGATTTTATTCTCCGTGCTGCTAACTGTTAGGCCACCTGCACCACCAGAAGAGTTAAACAGATGCAAATTTCCATGGATAATTGAAACTTGATATTTGCTACACTTAGCTCAGGCTAAATAGGGTAAAATGTAAGGCAGGAAGATTGTGTTGCACAAACTTTCCAAGTAGAGAGGAACTTCCTTGAAAAACAGCATTCAAAATCATGGCTTTTACCTTAGGTTGAAACACAAACCACCAACACCAGTGAGAAATAGTCTCTCATCAAATCTATTTTTCTTCTGATCAACTTGTGAAAAGCTGAAGTCCTGAAAGTTACTTACAAATGTCAAGTCTGATTCCATTCTCCATACTGGTAACCATTAGGCCACCCGCACATCCTCAGGTGAAAAAATCAAAATAAATTTGCATTTAATCAATGAAATTCATCTTCACTCTCCATGCAAACAATCGAGACATTTATTTCTATTCTGTCAGTTTATCAAGGTTTAAGGTTGTCTTAAACATAATCTAAATTAATGTGTCCAATCAAAGTAACTACTAATACTGCTACTACTAATCAGTCTTAAATCTCTGTTGTTGGACATAGGCCTTTCCCAAGGTCTGCCAGGTTTTAAATCAAAGTAACTCGAGAAAAGAAAGTTTGTTACCTTGAGGGATGCAAATCCAAACAAATCCTTTTGTCTGATCTTTGGATTTGTAAGAGGAGACAAAAGGATAACTGGGTATGGGGAGAGGGAAGCGGGAGTGGCTTAACAGTCAAAGGCACGGAGAATGAAATTAGCAAACCAAGTTCAAACTCAGATGGGACAGTTTGTGTTCACTTCACAGTAATGTCCCTAAAGGCATGAATCCACTTCTCGCCCAGCTATTGGTAAATAGTAGGGCAGTTGAAGCCCTTTAACCCTGTAAGGTAGTCCACCTTGGGTGTTGGGTTAGCACCCCAGGCCTGTAAAACCCACAATTGCTACAGAAACAATGTTTGGGTTTCCATGGATCCTTCAAGAAATGGAGACAAGATCATTGCCACATGTGCCACATGTGCCACAACACATGAAAGCGTCTGAGTTTGAGTAGGGGAAATACTTTTATTCAAGTCACCTTTTTGATAAAATATTAAATGAGTCAGTTTTTCTCTGATTCGTCATGTGCGGGTCAGTGTATTTATTTAAAAAATGCTCATAAGATTTGATCAAAGACTACAAATCTACAAAATGTATGTGCTGCAATTTGACCATTATATACAAGTCAATGCACCACAAAACCAAATTCATTTATTTCTTTATCTTTACTTAAGTGTATTGCATACCTATTGTGTATACACCACTCGTGTGTGTGTATATATATATATATATATATATATATATATAATATATATGTTGTCAAATCCACAGACAGCGCTGTTTCGTCAAAAACACCTAGTTATTAAACACTTTCATCATAATAAATGTCTTTCTTCTGTAACCAGATACGGCATGGCGTTAGATGGAACAATAAACGAATCTATTGTGGCCTCTGATGAATGGGAAATTTAAATTAAGACTAAATTGAGAATGACTGAACAAAGCAATGGGAAAGCTATTTATTTCGGCAGACCAGAGACATGAAGAGTGGAAGAGACACTACTATCCAGGACCTAAGTTTGCCATCCATGCATTTCTGATATGGTCTGCTCCAACTGTTTTGTACTTTGAAAGCAAGGGGTCTCTCTCTCTCTCTCTCTCTCTCCGTTGACAGAATAAAACAAGAGATATTTTTTCTATACAGCAGGTATGCTTTGTTGTTTCTAGCAGGGGTGAAAGACATGGTTTTACATGTATTTTCATCCATGTCTTTTTTTTTTTTTTTTTCGCAACTGTACCTGAATCCCCAAGAAGTTGCCTTCTGAAGATGTGACACTGTTCGATCTGGTTAACTCAGTAACATGGTAACACAACACAATGCAGAGCTCATATTGTTAAAAGACTTAGTTGCAAACATCAACTAATATATCTCTTGTAATTGTATAACAATTTTCTTTGATTACAGTCCATAAAATATATAAATGTATTGGGTTTGCTAGCAAAAACATAGTCTTTAAACTATCCTCATAAGAATTAATGAAGCTGTATTAAATCTGGGAAATGCAGTGGGTATTCAAAATGGTATCTGGCAGATTTACAAAAAAATGAGTCAACGACAACACTTTCCCAATAATAATTTAAAGAGTTGTACAATTTATTGAGATATACAAATTGGACGAGAAGTTTTGCAGTTTAAACGGGTTTTCGTCAGCTGATATTTCACGTCGTAGTTCAGCGTCATTTCTTTATTTAAACATTTTTAATTTAATTTTAGACATTTATATTTACTTTTTTGATGACAAAGTATTGTAAATCATTATTTATTTTTAGACTACTATTTACTAAGACGTGAAAAATCAGCTGTTTAAACTGCAAGATACCCAGTTTCAGAGGTAATGTTTTTAAAAGATTTTCACAAACCAACAACCTTATTTAAACTGAAAAAGTTAAAAGACTCAAGTTACAGGCCTGTTACACGTTTATTTAAAAAGTGAGGTTATGAGCAATCGTGCGCAAATATTTAATTTTATTTTCAAAAGAATAAAAGCATTAGACAATTCTCTTGATGCGGTCAGCAGTCATAATATTTTATTATTTGGAAAATAATGTTTAGATTAAAAAATTCTCCATTTTTTTTTTACAAATGGAATAAATATTTTTTACAATAAAAATAATTCTTATACAAGTTTTAACTTTTTTTTCTCGTCACATATCGCTTTTTCGTTAAAAGTTTAGGAAGTACCTAAATAGCTGAAAAATAGCAATGGCCCTTGCCGAACAATTGCCATATTTTTAAAAATATGTTCATATCAGTAAATTCTTTTTAATTCTTAACAGTTTTGTAATTTTAAAGATCTCAGTAAATTAAATATCTCGACAAATTGTACATCTCGATAAATGTTGGTAATCTACTGTCACTAACTTGTTGTCAGTGAATCATTGTCGGTAAATCTTCCGTGACCTAGTCCAATCTGCCTATTCATCTCCTCCATCTGCCTGGAAATGTTTTGTTAATATAAGACCTACTGTGTTTTAAAAGAAAAAAAAAGACCAGCTACAAGATGGAGGGATGAAATAGAAAAGTTTGCTGGCAAGATATGGCAGAGGTTAGCACAATCTAGGTCGTCATGGAAGGAGATGGGAGAAGGCCTTTGTCCAGTAGTGAATAACGGCTGATGATGATGATCATTGGGGGGAAAAGAGAAGTGCGCCATCTTATGAAAATTAAGCTCTTTATCTCTATCAAAAGCCAAAAAAATCCATGGCACAATTAATCATTGAAGCATGAAGCGTGTGAGCATTCATTTTGTATCAAAATGTTTTTCAAACCTATCATTATGTACTAACACCAACTTCTGTATTTGACTTTTGTAAGTGTAGCTTTTCAGAAGTTGATCATAAGAAAACTAGATATTCCACTTTACTGTAATATGATGTGAGACTGTATTTCTCACTGGTGTCAGTGGTTTGTATTTCAACCTATGGTAAAAGTCATGGTTTTGAATGCTGATTTTCAAGGAAATTTAACCCTTCTGGTGGTGCAAGTGGCCTAACAGTTACCTGAATGGAGAATAAAATCTGCAAACAGAGTTCAAACTCAGGCTGGAACAGTTTGCATTTACTTTGCACTAATGCCCTTGGGAAAGGCATGAATCCACTTCTCCCTCCCCAGCTACAGGTAAATAGCAGTGCAGTTGTAGCCCTTTATCCCTGAAAGGCCATCTATCTTATTTTTTGTCAACCACAGTTTCACATACAATCTCTGGAGATCCACGTTGTGAGTTGTTTGACATTCTTGCAACATGGCCTGCCCATTGCCATTTGAGTTTTCTAATGATTTTTATATCCCTGACCTGTTTGTTTCCTAATATAATGTGCTGTCTTGTGATGTCTCCATGTGATGTTGAGCATGATCCTCTCCTGTGCACGTTGCATGGTTCTCAGTTTGAGGGCCAATCTTTTGGTTAGGTTCCATGTTTCAGTTCCATAGGTGACTATCGAGAGGATACATTGGTTGTAGACCCTTCTTTTTAGGACTAGTGGATTTTAACCCTTCCAAATGTTGAGGATCAAGTGGATGATACCATCTACCATTATATGAAAATTGCGTAAATCGGGAAGGGGGGGGTATTTAATCATAAGTATTTTTTTATTGTTGTTATGAGCACAAGTTCACTTTATTTTGCATTTTCTCATATTAAAATATTTGTTGTATTAAATTCTATGTGAATTATGCATTGTTAAAAAATTTTTAAATTCATAATGAGCAATTACGGTGTCATCATTAAAGCCCAGATAAAAACATTGAGACTATGGAACAGTGGAAAGAGATAAAGGGATGTAAAACAAAAAAAAAATGTTTTTCCCTCACAAACTTTAAAATTTTCTCATCCAGGTAAAACCATTTTTTAGTTTGAATTTGTTTTTGCCATTTTGAATTAAATCAAATTTGGTAATTATATTTTTAAAATGTGTTTAAATAAGATTTTTTTTATCTGATGAAGAACTCTCCTGTTTTGAAGTTATTAAATGCATCAGGATTTACAACTGGTTGCATTTCTTGATGTAATTTTTCCAGTTGTTAAGTCTTTGTAGATGCTGATTTCTGAAATACATGCTCCAACAAGCAGAAAAATTGGTTATGGGTGGAGATTAAGTTTGTTTATCATCAAAAATATTTTGTATAATTGTGAAAGGTTTTGACTCAAAGAAATACTGAATATAATAACAATCTTACAGATAAAACCTTAATTAAAATAAAGAAGCGAATGTTATAAAATTATATTTTGAATGATAATTCTAAAATATCTTAATAACAAAATAAAACAGGTATTAAATTATTGTTAGTTACAATAAGATATTGTTTATAATGAAGTCTGCAAAAAATAAAATCTAATGAAAAAATATCTTATTTTTATTTTCATTTTCATTTTGACTATTCAGCATTATCTCAATGTTTAGTTGCTTTTTATCACAACTTAACTTTGGCTGTCGACTTACAGCAGTGAGTAAACAGCTTGGATAGGAAATAAAGAATAAGCTCTTGGTGAGATTCACACTCCTAATCCTTTTGCTATGGGAAACCTGGTAAATGCCCAGCTGCACTTAACCACCTGAGCTACAAGAACTCTATGGCTCGTCAGAAGATCAAATCTAACCGTTAAACCTACTCTCCATTCCCAATCCGCGATTGATCACTGCCGTAGGTCAATGGTCGGAGTTGTGATAAAAAAAACGACTAAAAATTAAGAAAACAGTAAATAGTAGTCAAAATTAATAATAATGAGAAAATATGTTGGTCACAAGGAAATGTTGCAAATAAGAATGAAATTATATTAAAAATAACAGGTCTGGTTAGTCACTCAATAGAAACCATCACATGTTGGGGGTGATCAATGAAAAATTGGTAAAAGGGGTGATCAATGGATAAGTTACTTCTCTCACCTTTTGTTGAGTAGTGATCACTAAAAAAAAGTCTGAATTTCCAAAAAGCAAATGTGAATGCTGCTGGACAAAAATTAAGTGATCAAATTAGCAAAGACTTACATTGCAAATTGAAACCCCCACTAAAAACCTATTTACAACAAAAAAACGTTTTTTGTAGACATAATAAGGAGTAAATGTTGAAAATTTCAGCCCTCTAGCTCCATTGGTGCGGCCTGTGTGCATGATACATACATAGCCAGCCAGACAGACCAACTTGAAAACTAAAGTCTTGGTTGATGTTATCTAATTGTAAAGTATTAAAAAGAATTGGCCTGGAATAACAAGGTTAATTATATGAAATAACGAGGTAATGAGTAAAGAATATTTAGATGATTATAATGATCATCATCATGATATTTAGTAAAAAACTTTAAAATATTTCAACAATGATTCATTTTAAAAAAGGTATACTTTGATTAGTGCGGTTAATTCGTTCTAAATGTTTCCATACTGTTTAAAACCGCACTATTCAGGGTCTTATTATAATTTAATGTGTTTATTTATTTTTTCAACTTATTCTTGGTTACATTTTGGTTAATTTTTACAGCAGTACCTTAACCGTGCTACATCAAAACCCACACTAATCAAAACCGCACTATCCAAGGTATTGCTGTATATATTCTTTTGGAAACTTTAATCTATATTTGTGCCAGTCTTCCAAATGAAGACGGTCTGCCTACCTTGAAAATCAGCATTCAAAATCCTGGTTTTTACTTAAGCTCAAACACTGACTACTAGTGCCAGTGGGAAATATGCACTATGGGAACCAATCAGTTAGCCTTTTGCTCCATCTATTGTCATCTCTTTCTTCTAAGTGTCCAGCCCATCTCCATTTGAGTTTCTTAATTAGTTGTATAATATCCTTCACTCTAGTCCTCTCTCTGATGTTGATCTTTTTCTAACACTTAGGGTTATCCATGCATTGCTCTTTCCATGGCTCTCTGTGCGATTCTAAGTTGGTTTTGTTAATTTCCATGTTTTGCATCTGTATGTCAAAGCTTGTATTATGCATTCATTGTATACTTTATGCTTTAAGCACATTGGCAAACTGCTCTTCAATATGTCACTATTTATACCAAATGCTTAGTGTGTGTGTGTGTGTGTGTGAAAGACTTCTCAATGATCACACAGAAACTACACTCTGACCCTAGGCAGAATGTCCCGAGGAGCAACACTTTGATCCTAGGCAAAGTGCACAGATACTTTTTGAAGGGTACTATGCATGTAAGTAATTATAAAAGATTGTACTTATATAAGTGTGGTCTGCCTCTTGTAATTTCTGTGTGATTTATCATCACTTGAGGAACAGTT
Organism: Architeuthis dux; assembly: GCA_006491835.1. NCBI lineage: Eukaryota > Metazoa > Mollusca > Cephalopoda > Oegopsida > Architeuthidae > Architeuthis > Architeuthis dux. Next base: position 4,668,664 of record VCCN01001112.1, read on the forward strand.
TATTTAATTTTTGTGTCAAACTCCAGGACAAAGTCTGAAGTTGACTTTGTTTTTCTACCGTAACAAGAACAATCCTCACCAAAATTAGGGGTGCAAACCATTATGTAAAATCCCCATTCTCCTACCATGATTTTGAACTCACAACCATGTGATCAGTAGCCAACCATCTTAATGCCTGAGCTAAATCTTAGATATTAAGGAAAATTTATCATACACATACCAATGAGCTAATTTCATTCTAAAAAATAACTAGAAAAGAAAATTATTTTTATAATTTTTTATTATAAAAATTCAATACAAAAGTTGCAGTAATCATCTTCAGTCGGAAATAGAAGTTGGAGTGGAGTGAAGTACCTTGCAGCAACCAGTCTTGTTTATTTTGTCTTACCCATAGATACATACGTGGGTAACTAATATACACACAAGGTGTCACAAAAGAAATACAGGTCTCCTCCACTATCCAAAAGTTCTTATAAAAATCTTTGTAAGCCGCATAAAGCAAAGAAGCAGTTACCATTAAATTATATGGGAAACTTTTTGAGCGTTCCCAGACCCCCAAAATGGTGATGATGGTATGTTAGACTGAGTCTCTCTGGAGGTTGGGGTGGTGGGAGGTACAGGAGACTTGAGTGTAGAAGAGAGAGGATGAGGTTGCGCACTGCCTCTGTAACAGCTCGCTGTAAAACAAACCCTGAGCGCTATTTTTGTTTTTTGCCTTTTCTTTTTCATAAAAGTGGCATAAAGTGAACTTTTGAAAAGCGGGGTATACCTGTACGGAGTACAGCACTTTCATCTACATCACTTTAGCACAAATATCAGTTTTGTTTACATCAATTGGTCTAAAATCACTTTTGTCCCAACAATATCTCCAAATGTTCTCAATGAATTTCAATGACATTTTGTCGAATCGTTGACCATTTAGCTACAGAAGAATTGATGAAATTTTGGGGTGGATACAAGGTTTTTTTTTTCTCTCAGAGACAAAATGTCATTGAAATTCATTGAGAACTTATCTCATAGCTACTAGTCCATGGCCCATTGCTTCACTGACAGATATCATGGGTACAACAGGCTCAGCTGATGTCTGCTATTAAAGCTATAAGTGTGATAGACATGATAGGAGGGGAGAGAGGAGAAAAAAATTAGGTAGTTTAATAAGAGGGTAGGTAGAGGGAGGAAAAGAAAGTTAGTTTAGTGAGAGGGGCTGATGGCTGCTACTGATGTACTAGCTTTGACAGACACTGCTCTTATATATATATATATATATATGGTGTATGAAAGGATAAA